>JAZHYW010045463.1:0-39628 GCA_037355805.1 Ixodes ricinus
ATAATAATATTAAAATGAGTGTGCTTTTACTCGTTCAGCGAAAAGCCAGAGAACAATAAGACCGAGTGATACGCGCGTTAAAGAAAAAGAAAAAAGAAACCGTGCCAGCCTCAGTCTTTTTCTTTACTTTAGAGGCGTTAGCAGTTAATGAGACCATCATCTTGACTAACCTCATGATCTCATCTCGGGAACCACGCCAAAGGGGCCGTGAAACAGCGACCATCCGTCTTCACGCACAATGCGAAGGGCACAACAGAAGGCGGAAACCGCTGCAGCAATCCTTTAAACACAGCGCCAAAACAACTCTACAGTTCTCCACCTACCACACACAAACAAATACAGAGCGACCCGATCCACGCTTAGAGGTAAGAGAGGCCAAACTTGATCAAGAGCCACTGGCTGGCTTTGAAGGGAAAATTTTTGTCCCGGCGGATCGCTCTCCGAAAGGTATCGTGCGATAGTCGGACCAGCAATGAATGGGGTTATCTCGCTCGCACCAAATCGAGTCGCCCGACAAACTTTCTAAATGAGAGCTTCCTACAAGTAGTGACATTCCTTGAAGCGCCCACTGCGTGACGGTGCAGTTTTTAAGAAGCCAACGGCGGCGCACAGCGAAAGACTGAACTGAATGAGGCCATTTTTTTTTTCCAGCGGAATGTGTTTTGTTATTTGTACCTATCGGTTGTCGTTACTCGTAAAAAAAAGTAAGGGACTTTAGCCCCACAAGGTCAGCCCCGCCACGCGGTGACTGTGGACACAGAAAATGCCGCTCCTCGTATCGCCGTGGGTCAGTCGCCGACCCCGCCTTTACAGGGGTTGTTGAACGACCAGGAACGCGACGCAAACGGGACCAACAATCCAGGGGGCGGATGTATGGGTCAATCTTTCAGGGACGGGGAGAGATTTGACGTTATGGGAGGCAAAGCATTGTCCAGATCTATTTTGTTGACTGCCATTTCACCAGAAAGCTAAATATTTCTTTAAAGGGGGGGGGGGGGGGAAGCTAATGTATATCGATTTTTTTTTATTAAAAAGAAATGTTGACCTAAGAAAACTTAAAAAAGGGAGTGTTTATTTATTTTAGATCCGGAGCATCTCTTGCTCGGGTCTATGTCCCGCGGCCTTGTAGTCCGCACTCACGTGACTACGCACGCGCAACTCTCCTCCTTCCTCTCTCCAACAGCTGCGCGTTACTCTCTCCGCTCTCTCTTCTCTACCAGCTGCGTGCACTGCGCGTGCATTCGCTTGTACTCACACCGCACGCGCACGCGCAACTCTCCTCCTCTATACTTCGTTTCAGCTTGGGTCCAGACGCAGGCGATGCTGCAAGCGCGAGCTCCGGGCTTTCGGCGTCCCTGCCAAGCACGCGCGCTCGTGCAATGCAAGCACTAGTGCTACTAAATAAGCTACGCTTCAGAGTAACGACACTTCGCCATATTGTGTCTTTAAAATTATGGTTGCCAGTTATCTGAAGCTTTATCTCAAATCACAGGAAACGCTTTTCCGCCCTGCGCAAATGTTTAAACAGCTCGCGGCAGAGCAAAGCAATATTACATGACCTTTCTAACACCGAATCTAATGCCGTGGAAGTCGCACTTTTGAATTATGACGATCGGCAGTTACGTCTGCTCTGCATACGAGCCAAAATGGCGGCGCCCACAAAAATGTTGGGGAACGGAGTGCCGATACTCTAAGCGCAGCTCATTTAGTGACTCTAGCAAGCACTATTCAGGGCCACACGCTCGCGCTCGTAGCATCGGCTGCGTCTGGACCCAAGCTGAAACGAAGTATAGTCTCCTCTCCTTCAAGTGCGAAAAAAAAATAAACGGCGAGTGGCGAGCGTTCCAAGTTTCTCTGCCGCGAGCCGCGACAAAGGCTCGCGTAGGGGATAGCGCTAGGGCAGTCGGTGGCGCCATCTCTCGACGTCAGCACGCAACTGACTCTTTCCTCGGAACCAACACGATGCTCCGCATCACCCCATGGTTCCCCTCGGGGAGATGGTGTAATTTTTAGATCTGCCCCAGCAACAATCAAGAAAAAAATATCCGAGTGTGTCAGACCCGTCAAAATCGTCCTACGTAGGAAGAAATCGTTTTGGAGTCGGCAAATCTCGGTTTGGTCGCCGGCCAATGGGGGCGAGGCGCCACTCGCGAGAGTGTCCCCTGCTACGTCCTCTGCAGCTGTAGAGCTTTCGTGTCTCGCTTTTGCGTGTTGCGTTCTCTCCAAGTTACACTCACGAAAATAGCGTATTCTTCGTTAAAATATTTCCGATCACAATCAGACAGGTCAGACATTCTCCATGTTGTCGCAATAAAGAGGAGAAGACAACGAGGCGATGCTTCAAGAACACGTGGCAGCCCGGGCAGCTAGCCCATGGACAGAAAGGCGGATCATTGAGAGTTTCAGTAGATCGTTTCGACAAGTCCGACATAGGTACCCGATAACGGTATACCATAACTGAGCCTGCAAAGGAGCGCGCAAGGTTTCGAGTATCCTTATCAAAGTTATCTGAAAGGTCTCACGAAAACTCGCTATTACAGAGCTCTCGTTGACCGTGTTTTCCCTTCCGCTACGCTTTGAGCAACGAAGGCGCCATGCGCGTATGCTCGCCGCTAGCCTCGCCTGCAGAGATGCCGAAGCTGCCGCGCGCGGTACTGCATAGGGATGCCGAATCAGCCTTGCTGCAGAGGTGCGAACTGAAGATGCTATACTCTGTTTCACCTTCTGTTGTACCGCAGGAAAGGCTACAAGCGCGAGCTTCTTGCTTTAGGGCAGATCTCGGCGGCACAAGCTCGTGCGTTGAGCGGCTCCCAACGCTATGAGCTCGCGCTTCTATAGCCTTCGCTGCGGTACAACATAAGGTGAAACGGAGTATAGTACTGCACATGCAGTACAGGCATCTTCGTCGCGGAGAGTATATAGAGCATATCGGACGGGGCAAAGCAATCTACGAAATCTCGCTACTGAATGAATGGCTGCGTTTCTCATAAAATGTAATTCTGATTGTGTAATCAAAAAATCAAAATAAAGCCGCATTGTTTTTTTTTAATTATTTGTTCTTAGCAAACACGCGGTTCCCGTACGAGCATCTATTTGAAGGTGTCGTGACACTGCCACATTCTAACATAAACCGCAAAAGAAAAAAAAAAAAGAACATTATTTTGGGGGGTTTCGGGGCCTTTTAAGACAATACATAACGAACATGAAAACACGCGTCTAGATATACGACAGAGAGGTAGAAGGGAAACATGTGACAATTATTCACTAGTAAATGCCGCTGAACTGGCGGCGTCCAGTGGTAGGGCACAAGGATGACGAGGCAGGTTTGTCCTCCTCGCGGACTCTGCCGGCCAAAAGTCTTAGCGAGTACGTAAGCGGAAAGGCTCCGAACAGACTATTCATTTTGTCACCACGCTCTCTTCCCCAACCCGCCTCCCTCCCCTAGTTTCTCTCCCAAGGATAAAAATGAATAAAAAGCGAAGACTCCGCTGAAAAAAGCAAACTTCTGACGACCCGCATCGAGACTGTTTCTGGAAATCCTAGTCGTTCTATAGCTGCGGGCGCCTAGACCCTTGAAACAACGCCAGGCATTCCGGGCGCAACCTAAATCATTTGAACTTAAAATCCGCTTCACTAGACTCTCTTATTTAGCTACTCATTTCTTTTTTTAATTATTATTTCTTGGAAGTTTGCGTACTACGAGACGCCAAAAGTATACCGCCATACTACCTTTCAGTTAACAGTTTGTTCAGCTAGGCAATAAAAATATCCAAGAAAAATGGTTCCCGGAAATTCTCGTACACTCGAGTGGTCTGCAAAGCCGCCGTAAAATCAACTTGGCAGAATTCCCGCAGCGAAACTGCCTGCCGTCCGGCACGAACTCGCAAGCGGTCAACACCCAACTCGATGATCGAGAAATCGCCCTCGAAAACGAACACTGAAAAGCCCCAGAAAATCCGTGTCTGTCTTCGAAGAAGGAAGGAATTCCGAAATATCGCAAGTGCAACACGCTGTTCAAAACGATCGATCGAGAGCTCGAAATCAACAGATAGCGTGCCTTACCGAGCGGGTACGTTATCATTTTGTAGACTCGGGTACTGAGATATAGTATCGCTCTCTCTCGGTGCATTCCCTGGCACCTAGCTTCAACTGTTTACACGTGAACGAAAGCCCGTACTTCTCCCTTCATAGATTTTACACAGACACTGCGAATCTGATGTTGATTCTACGAGAAAAATAAGGTACAAAATTGCGAGAATGGTTCGCCGGTGCCGCGGTCGGAGGAAGTCAATCTCTCGCACAACACGTCGGCTTCGAGTGACCTACCCGAACGGCTCATTTGACCCGGTGCGACTTTCAGTGCTCTGGCATGGATCCAATCCCATATCTTGCTTCGCACGAACAGAACTTCTGTCTAGGCACTTGAATTACAAGAAAACAACCTTTGCTGTTTCCAGCGCCACTGGCAACTGGCCTTCATGTTCAAAAGCACGCTGGTGTTGTCCGGTAAAACTTCTAAGCTTCCTTTAGCCCAGTTCAACGGGCCTAGTAGACGACAAAATTTCGACACATCCCAAACAGGAGGAGCTTGAACAGCACCAAGCGCGGTCCTTCGCTCCGGTAGTGACGACGTAAACATTCCAAGAGTAGCCAAACAAACCAAAACCAAAGGTTGCTCAAACCCTCCAGCTTCGAACGTTCCTCACTACGAAAACATGGCTGTAGAACAATTTAATTAACCGAACGCGTCCTACACTCAATTCACATTTTAGCTGACACTGAAGGCAAGGCTATAAGCGCGTCTCGAAGCATGGCAGCACGGCCCAGCTCGCGCTCGTAGCTTTGGCTGCAGTTTAAAACGGAGTAGAGCTACACAAAGCTCCAAGACGCTTCCAGACAAAGAACAACCCAAACAAAACGAGCCTAGAGGAAGAGCAAGAATGTGTTCCAACGGTCCACGCACCCGAAGCCGACGCAAGATCCTCATGGCCGCAGGAGCAGAAGAACCGCAGCAGCAGCAGGCGACCACGCCGCCGCCCGCTCACATCCGTCGCAGTCCTCGCCAGGAGAGCAACCCAACGCAGTCGCCATAGGCTCTGTCCGCTATCGGATCGCCAGACGCGCGATAACTGACGCAGTTCCGGCCGCGGTAGTTACCCCAACACCGACCGCCGCCGGGAAGAAAAGTGCCGCACCGCCACAACATTCCTCAGATAGAAACGCCGCCGCAGGCTGCTGCCGCCGCCGCCGCTGCACTCGCTCCGTGCCCTCCTGGGTGACCTCATCCGACGCGAACACGATTCTTCTTCTCCAGAGTCAGCGCTCTCCTCAGACCGTTCAATCGAAACAGCACTGCGGTCCTCGTCGTTGTTGTTGTTGTTTACATCGTCTCCGCGCCGCGCAGTGCGTGCCCGCTGAGTCAAGTTGTGAAGTCGCGCGGCCGCACGCGAAGAGCGTCTTGAGGTCTGAGTCACCGCGCGGTTTCCCCTTCGAGGAGTTGCGAGGAGACGAACGACATCGGCGTCGTGCCGCGCGGCCCACCGCGACACCACGAAGAAACGGTGCCAAGGCGAAGGACGGTTCGTCAGAGGGGGCCCTGTAGCAAGTTCTAAAGGCGAAAGGAAAAAGTAAAAAAAAAAACCCTACCTGCGCGCACTTTCCTGTCGAGGGCCCGAGACACAATGCCAAAAACGTCACGCGACGGGAGCAGACTGCTGCGCGTCGCGATGGCTCTACGGCTCGGAGAGTCGATCGCTTCTGACCGACGACGAAAATGTTTGTCAGTGGTGTAACGATGATCGTTACAGCTCGCAGAGTCCATGCTTTCCAACACCATAGCCAACACTCATCCTTCAGCGCGTAACAAAGGAGCGCCCAACAAAGGACATATTGTTAATCTTTCTCGTTTTTTTTTCTTTTTTTGCGCGTGTTGTTTACAAGTTTTCGCGGCAGGCGGAAATTTGATCGCCTGACGCAGGGATGCAGGAATTCACTGTACACGCAGCGGCTTAGGCGTACATAAGGTATCGTATTTTCCCACAGGGAAGTGCGGATTGTATATGAGCGACAACAAAGCGGGGAAACCTGGGTATGTCCGTCCGCTTCGGCGAGTGAAAACACCGTTATTAGCCTTTCTTTCTGGGAGAGGCGAACAAATTGTCTGTCATATCAGTGACTCCTGTACGTACATACTACATCCCCAGCATCACCTCCCAATTCTTAATAATACCCGCAGGTGAATATGCCACTCCACGGGAGACAAATCATTCGTTTTGCGCGTACCCCCTTTACATTATACAGCGTTTTATTTTATTCAAAAGTCGCTCGTAACTCGTACCACTCGTTCTCTTTTTTTTTTTTTTTGCTTGCTTCCATGTTTAGTTGAGATCCTACCGTTTTAACTAGATTTTTCGTTGCAGAATTAGCGCTAAACATCGGAAGATCGCGAATGGTTCCGAAGTTTAGCCAGTAGGCACTCCAGTCAGATTTGCACATCACACTGCGTCCCTGTTTGATTCTTTGTCCAATTTCTTGCCGACGGTGGCTTCCACAAACTCTGCAAAGGACAAAACGAGAAGCTCCGCGCGCGTGAAAACAATTTTTAGTTACAGCACGCTGCACCATTTCCAATCTCTCAAAGGGTACGAACGATACCTCGAAATATAAGGAAGTTCATGGTCTACTCGATTGCACGCATTCCGTCCAGCATCGCAATCCATGTAAAATGTAATTGGCACCTTCTAAATGAATCACGTCGCCTATTACTAACAAAAAAAAAGAAAAAAAAAAGAAACTTTACATGTTTGTGATTTAGGACTTTAGACGAAACAAACGCGCGGACTCATCCGCTTCCAAACAGGAAGAGGTCTGTTTCACTCGGGAGTGTAAGCAGTGCCGTCGCTTTCTCGTGCACAAACAAGGGTGGAAACGCCATGTGCACCTGTATTCGCCTTTAAATAAAAATTAAAAAAGCGAGAAAAACGCGAAGTGACACTCCTATACTATACTCGCACAACATTCTGAGGAAAACTATGGGCGCACGGGCGCACGAGCGCACCTTGGGTGCAGATCAAAGTTCGACGAACGCCTTGTGGGAACGTGTCACCAAGCATCGAGAAGTACGCCGACTCCAAAGGCGGCAGCATGTTCGAACAGCCCAATTAACGCTAAACAGACAGAAAAAAAATTAAAAATCCCCGGGTGACAACGTTACGTTTATTTTCGCCCAAAATTGTTTTATACCTTTTATTTATTTAATTTTTTTAATGCAATTGATGCGATTAGCGATTCGGTGCGAGCTGGATTGTACTTCAAAACGCCCGCGTATGTTTTGTACACCGCGGAAGACATTCGAGCGTCGTACAGGCGCCTATCCTCACAGTAACCACTCCTTCACCGCGAAAAGAAGCTTGCCGGTAAATATGCTCAAAACTAAAATTCTATAAAAGAAATTAGTTTTTGTTTTATGACGACTGAGCGATCCTCGGACACCGTATACTCCGTTTCAGCTTACGGTGGGCCGCAGCAGACGGTGCGAGCCATCCCATCATCATCATCGTTTGTGACGTCACGGGTAGGACAGACTGGGACAGATCGCGCAGATCAAGCAGCGCATCAAGACCGCTTGATGCGCTGCTTGGGTAACGCGCGGCAAAGCCTGTTTCACACGTTATGTTTATTTGGTGAAGTGATATATGTAGGAGGACATTTTACCAAAGGTTGAAAAAATGCCACGAGTAGTCGTGCTAACAAGCAGTTTTGGCGCTGAGGTATCGAAGCGCCGGGAAGGTGGTGTGCTGTTGTCTGACCCAGTACAAAAAGATGGATGATGAAAATAGAGTATCCAGAGCTATACCCCACAACATCTACCACGGCGAATAGGGTGCATTTGTTTTTAATGATTCGGACAAAATAAAATTGATAAAGGAGTGTTTTATTATATTGAAAATAGAAAAGCGAAATTCGAGAACATCTCGCGTGTGTATAGTAAACACATCAGTGAAGCATCTCCGTGTATCCTGTTGGTTCCAATTTGTTTTCGTGAGTGGTGGTCTCTAATTAGTTTCAATTTGATTCCTTGTTTAATTTTGTAAGCCAGTAAACAAACAGTTCCTCAAAATAACTGGTAGGAAGAAGCGGTGGCTGGCTTCCGGAGTCGTTTCAATTAAATCCCTGCTGATTCACCCGGATGACGCAGAAACGCACGCGGCCGGCTCGGAAAATGGCGGAATGTCTAAAATGTAATTGAGATAATGAGTACAGGATACTCAAAACTGTAATTAAAATGCAGTATCAAATACTCGCTCAATTCAAGAGTATTTTCAAGTTACTAAGGTACTTCAAAAGTATTTGAAATACAGTATCTTGAGTAGAGTATTTGAGGTAGGCACACGTCGATCTGCAGGCTTTTTCACAAGGGTGTCGCCATCTTAAACTTTCGTCACTTCCAGTATGGGCGAAAACATTGTTTTGGCGAACCGTCACCCATTCTATTTGCAGGATGAAATGTTTTATTATTTTTTTTCGTCGCCCATACCCGATATGCCTATCAGGCGGCTGGACACGAGAGTAAACGAAAAAGGTCTTACCACACACCTCTCGCGTCACTGCCCCCTCCCGAGACTCAACGTGACACTCCCACAGACTGGCTTTGATGTCCTCGTCCGTCCTAAGGCGAAATGGAGTGCTCACACACACACGAGTCCCCAAAGAATGGGACTCCTCCCCCTACGAAGACCACGGCCATCCATCACATGCACCTAACCAAGCGTCCCGCAGCCGCAACGTGACGCTATACGCACGCGTGGGCGCTGCTCGCGTCGGCTCGAGGCGTCGTTGTTCCGAGTCGCCAGAAACGAGGCAATCGCAACCAAGACGCGTCATGCTCCATCGCAGGCGCTCCCAGTCGACTCGAAACTGTTACCGAATAGACCCTTTCTTCGAAACCGCGTCAAGCAACACTGGCGGTCGCCATGTCCCGGTGATATCCCACACGGCCTGGTGATAGTGGGGAGCAAACTGGCCTAAAAGGGCGGGAGGAACCATATGTTTGTCTTCTTAGACTTTGGCTAGGTGGCGCTAGCTACCGCCCATTACGAAAGGTTATAGCCATTGACATCAACCCATCCATCGGGCACGAGGCACGTGATTGGCTCCAGAGTCCTCGGCGAACGCTGACGCAGCCCCCCGTGTCCAATACGATCAGAGTCAGCGTTACAATGTAACGGCGTTACCGGTATCGCGTTACTTTTTTCGGTAACTTGGTAACGCACTCGTTACTTGAAACAGTAACGGGTAACGTAGTTATCAGTACTTCTTCTTTCCAAGACTTAATAAAAAATACACGTATTTTTCGTGTTTACAGGCGCCAAGCCACGTGAATTTTCGAGTTTTCCCGTTTTTCTTTGCGTTTTTTATAGTGAGTATAAAGGTGAAACGGTAAAAAATATAAAGTAATTATGGTCAGTTTCTGCATGAACATAATCTTTCTTGAAATATGGCGCTTATGCATACCTGTACCGTCAAAACAGCAAAACGTGTTTTTTTCATAGTTTCAAGAGTAACGCCAAATTAACGTGCGTTACTTTTTATCGGTAACGGTAACAGTAACGCGTTCCTTTTGTTTTGTGGGGTAACCTATAGGTACGTACGTAACGTGTTCCTTTTATTTGCAAGTAACGTATTTCGTTGGGTTTTTTTTTTTTTCTGTAACGTTTACAACACTGCTCAGAGGACTTGATCAAACAATAGCGAACTCCGCTAACTCGCGCGGCATTTACTAGGTGGCGCGCCCTTTTAAAAAGTGTCTATTACTCTCGTGAAAACGCCCATATGTATAAGAAATTTCTTATTCCAATAAACGCGTATGATCAAATAAGATAATATAAGAGCATACAAGAACCTTATAAGGACGCATAAGAATAATATAAGATTATATAAGAAGCGATAAGAAACTTCTAATCAGTCTCTTATAACTTCATATATAACCTTATATGTTCTTGTAAGATTTTTGTATACTCTTACATGGTCTTATTTTATCATATGCGTTTATTAGACAAAGAAACTTCTTACACGTATAAAGGCCCGTTCACACTCTTGCGACCTCCCAAAACTGGGTTCCTTAAAACCTCCTATAACGGATGGATGGATGGATGGATGGATGGATGGATGAATACGGCTGAGCCCTTTGGATCGGGCGATAGCTTACGCCACCTAGCCATTTTGTCTTACCATTTAAGCTTAGAATATTTAAATGTGAAAACTATATTCACTCCGCACTGAAAAGAAAGTGAGGCCATAAACCCCTTGCCATCAGTTAATAAGAAACATACCAGCGAGAGGACACACTGGCGCCATCTATTGGGTAGCAGTGTAAACTTGGCGGTCCGGCATATTTTCTATTTCTCACGCGCATTATCCTTTCTTTCTGGCTCGAAAAACTTTTGTCAAAGCTATAAACGAGCCTTTCTTGATAGGTATTACGCACATTTGACCTCGAAAATCCGCGAAATCTTCGCACTTGTGAAATGCAGTTCCACGGTCACCGCATAGATGGCGCCGGGATGCCATAGTGGTTCCCTCGTCCTAAGAAATTTTAAGAAGTTTTAACAGATCTCGTCTCTCTGTCGTCCTCGTGTGGCACGAGTGTGAACGGGCCTTAAAAGATGTTTCATTACGGATAGCCACGGAAAGGGAGGGCTACGACTACGCACAAGGGCGAGTGGACAACTCGTGCACAAATCGTAGGCCTGTGACACACGAGTGCAAACTCTTACACCCGTGAAGCCTCAGCGGCGTCCTACAAGACTGAGCGAGAGGTGACCAAGCTACTTTCATATTGTCAATACAATTGCGTCACTCATTAGTTTTTGAAATTCTTGCCAGTAATTAGGCTACATTACTCGTTACTTCCTTAAAAATTCTTGAAAATATATTAAATTGCATCACTTTCTCGTAAAAAGTATTAAAGTAATTCAGCACTCTCTCTCTCTCTCTGCTTGGAAATCACTGAGCTAATTAAATGGCATTACAAACATATGGTATACACTAAAAGTGACGAAATTAACACTACATTATACTTCTCGAAAGTGACGACATTCTTCCAAATTACTGTCATTGCCTCAGCGTGTCGACAGTCGCGGACAAAGTAAGCTGAAACCGTGTAGAGCGACGTACGACACACACAGCCAGCATACCGAGCATACCTAAAGCATATATCACGAGAAGCGACGATCGAGGCATGACAAGCACGGTTCGTTATCGGACAAAAGGCACGAAAACAAAAATGCACATGTCGAAAGATAGCCCACACGCAAAATTCGCGTTCCCAGGGCTCGGGCGACTCGTTCGACCGATAGGTAATCTGGGTTTCGGCGATAGCAGTGGTTCCCTTCGGCGGATGGAAGGCGAAGGTTTTATAAAAACCCGAAACAAGAAAACAAGCGGAGCAGGCATTAATTTGGGGGTATTTTATTCCCCTTCGTGAGTCTTCTCTCTCCTTCTCTCTCGCTAAAAATAGGTACTTTTAAGTAGTTTTTGTACACTTTAAACAATACGAGTAGCGGCTCTCATGACAGAATATACATGTATATTTACGATTCTCACATGTGTGCGAATCGCACATTGAAAGTTAGCCCAACTCTCAGAAGAAATAAACGCTCATTAGACCTAAGCCTCCCAGAACGACTTTTTTAATGAAAAAAAAGAAACAAAAAAACGACATACACCTTTTTTCTTGTTTTCTTTTTTAATTGCATTTAGTAGGTCAACAAAACACAATAAAACGGACAACAATTGATATAAAATAACGGATGAATTAATAAAATTGCTAGCATGCGCTAGAGAGTTATCGAAACAATTCAAAATGTTAGCATCCAAGAGGGGCCAGAAATTTGTCACGGCATTCGCAAACATGTATAAATACATCTCGTGACCTACGTGCGACGTAATTTTGTTTTAACCCCTCGGAAAAGTTTCCAAGGTAAAACGAAACGCCCGGCAAGAATGCGAGACATCATAATTACGACGCACTCGCGCTGGCATCGCCGAGACGCAATTTTGCGCAATTGAGGGTGCAACCTTCCGCGCCATGTCTATACCACGGCACGGAAATTGTTACGGGGACGATGATGCTCATATTACTGTCTGATCATAATCGCCGCTCACAATCCCTCTACCTAGTTCGCCGAGTCAACACAGGCATTAACGAGCGATTTAGAAGAAGCTACAATGACACTTCACGTTAGAAAACGTTTTAGAAGCGAGCTGTGGGAGTCCCTTGGAAACAATGAAGGTGCCATGCAAACTGCAAGTGCTCGTAAGTGGTTTCTCGTTTCTTCATCGCAACTGCAGTCAGGTGCAGAAAACGTGACAAAAACGGCACACATGCACAATCGATTTTTTTTTAACACACATTTGGAAGGTTGTTGTTGAAACTACTATACTACAAGTTTCGTGTTCGTCAAACAGCATCTCCGAGCGAAAAGCTAAGAAGGCGTCGATGACGTCACGGCGCGGTGGTGGCGCGTCGGTCGCACTTTTGGTCTGGGGCTGTGGGCAGAAGTCCCCATGCCAGACGTGTATTCCTGCGTTGTTTTGAAAGGAACCAGACAAAAACCTGCCTTCTCCTCAAAACGCCGCGACTGGGGCCGTACCAAAAGTGTCGAGAAAGGTTTGAAGGTCAGTTTTCACGTGCTCGGTTCGTCCGAGAATCTGGATATATGCCGTGAAAAGGGAAAAGCAGACGCCGTCGGACAACGATTGCTTGGGCGGGAAGCACTTTGGGTGGAATTCACGGATATTTGCGGTCACCAGATTTATTTGTTTGTTCCAACATGAACGCCAGAAAACCGTCAAGTTGTGCGGACCAGCTGCGGACTACGTTCAGTGCGTCTTCAAGTTCAAACGGCCGCCTGATCGTTCGAACTGTCGTCTGCTCTTTCAAACGCTTCTGCTTGTCGTCTGCTCTCTTAGACAACGCCGGCCCGTAGACCAACTGTTGGCCCGGTACTTGTGATAAGGTAAGCGCAGGTCTCAAAAGACTTAAATTTGAAGGTTGGTAAGCAGGCTCGATGTAAACAGTAGATACAGTTGATCATTGTTACCAGTGACCATCACCGACTTGTTATGCCTAATTCACTTGGTCCGATTCTGCTTGCGATTTTCAGTATCGACGTCGACCATCTCAGCTACGGTTCACGCTTTTGCAGCCCGAGCGGCGTCGCGACTGAAAATTGCGAGCGAAATCTCATCATGCGAATCAGGCTTTAGCGTACATTTTGCGGCGTCCACGGGGAATGAATCGCCACATGTCACATTATTCACGCGAAGTTTTGGGTGTAACGAGCCTCGGTAATTTGGCTGACGCAGCTCAAGATAGTAAGACATCGCCAGGAAGACGTAGAATCAACAATTCGAACGCGAAAAAGGGCAGGGGACTCCCACCGACGCCGACAACATCGCATTTCAATGGTTTGTTTATGGGCGACGGCGAGCTTCTTGCCCACACTCCATCGCGCATGCGCGGCGCCGGTGGCGTCCGCTAGGGCCGCTCCGGGTTGTTTGTAAACATGAGCTGGTGTATAGCACAGCATGTCGCTGAGCGCTGGGCCTACGTCCGCCAGATACTGGGAACTGGACGGCGCAGCCTGGCCTTCAGTGGTCATGGGCTCCGCCGTCAATTTTCCGGTACTGGCCGACATGCTGTGCTAGCTGGGCCTTTTTCGTAATGGTACGTTTACATCTGAGAAGAAATCCGCTGCCGCGGGAGCGGATCCGCTCCCGGCGGCGGCGGCGACGAGCACGTTGCATTTCCCTCGAGCGGCGGCGGCGGCGCCGGCTGCGGCAGCTATTCTCGTAACATCCCGTCAAATATGACGAGAAGGCGCGAGAGTTCCCACCCCGGCCGCATCTGCCGGGCGCTGCTGCTCCCGGAAGTCGTGACGTAGGCAGCGTCGCGCTGCGCAAGAATGTCACCTCCGGTCAGCGAAACGCCTCGTTCGGCGGCAGAAATAGGTCCTGGACCCAAACGGCTCTCCGCCGCGTTTTCCACCCAGCGTTTCGCCCCAGCGGCGAAAGCTGGGCGGATTCGCTGGCGGATCCGCAAGTGTAAACGTACCATAACTCTCGCTATACTTTGACCTGTACATACCTGTGCTTCGACGGCGTTCGAACTATTGTTGTTTCTTTTATAATTTCCCTCGTGATCGCGTTCCGCACCAGAGCAGGCACGCTTCTACGGTGTGACAGTTTGAGACGCTCAAGTTTGTGCTATACCCAACACAAGTCCTAACAAATCCCTTCACTTTGTCACGGCAAGAGCAGAGCAAGGGAGGTGCGTGATGATATTATGATGATGTTACCGACAAACTGCTGAGAGCTGTGGCCCACGTTTCCAAAGCCAACATCGTTCAAACGGGGCTCGGCGCTCACACCGGTAAAATATAAAAGTTCAACTTTTTTTTTTTTTGTTCGTCTTTGGGAGAGCAGGGATCGATAAACAAATGGAACGACGAACGTTGAACCTGGTTCCTTCCGGGCCGAGCTGTGTACCGGGACCGATCCCTGCTGTCAATCACGCCAGCCGAGCGTGACGTCAAATATACAACACAATCTCACTAACAAAAAAAGAAAAAGGCGACTTGAGGAAGAAAGATGAAAAGCAGCTCGTCTCAGTCTCGTGCACACGAAGGACGATGCTGTCTGTCTTGCCTGTCGTAATTTCATAGACGAGACAGAGAGAGAAGAGAGAGAGAGAGATAGAGAGATAGACAGACTCAACCACGCAATACGCAAAACCATCTCTTTTTTTTCTTTTTTTTTTTTTTTGCGGAATGAGAGTTGAGTTTATTTAAACAATAATGTTTGTGTTTTCAAGTGACACGGAATTATTTTACGGGACGATTCAATTTCCGTCATCAAAAGGCTTCAGGGCCAAACTTGTCCCAGGACCGCACTCCGAAATAAACGCTTACGTAGCCGTTGTATCTAATTCGTGTCTCTCGTCGTACTGACGTCTCGAACGTGCAGACTAACACCCCGCTCGGTATAGTACCTTCCAACTTCTTCCTTCACCAGGCTCAAGAAGGCCGCCATCAGTTTGGCACGATATGCCATACACCGAGATGATGATGATGATGATGATATGACCAAAGTTGCCGGATTTGAGTCGGCGTGTGTCAGGCTGTTGGATGTCGCGATACTGGCGGTCGGTCGTATAAGCTATTCGGAGAGCAAGTCGTCTGCTTCTCGCGCAGGAGTTGCAGTGACGTCAGAACGACGCCGAGCTCTGATTGGCTCTGATTGAAAGAATAGTGGGTAGACCTCAATGTTGGATACCTTCAGGACTACCACTAGTATTTTCTTTTTCAATCAGCCAATAAGAGCTCGGCGTTCGGACATCATAGCAACCCCTCTGCAAGAAGCAGACGAGCTTGCGCTCCGCATAGCAGAACCGGCGTCTGTCTCGTCTAGCTATGCTGCTGCGCCGCCGCCAGGATCGCGGCAGGCAACATCACGATACTTTTATGAAGTCATAAAGGCTCGTTCACACTCTTGCGACCGAGCACGACCGAAGAGACCAGACCGGTTTTAAGCTCTTGCGATCTCTTAGGACCGGATGCGCTACAGCGGAGCTGGTCCTAAGAGATCGCAAAAGGCTTAAAAACCGGTCTGGTCTCTCTCGGTCGTACTCGGTCGCAAGAGTGTGAACGAGCCTTAAGGCGGAAATCGAGGGACCACTCGTGCAAACGCGGTAGACATCACACCAGTGGGAGACGCGCCACAAGCAACATAATGGTACGGGGTTTCTCTGATTACACGAACCGGGTTTGTGAAAAAGGTGTTCCACTCTAACGTCCCCCAGAGAAGGAGGCTTTTCGCACGTATAGGAACAGAGGCACGGACACGCTTTTGTTCTCCGATACAGACTAAAAATAACCGCGACGTTGGCAACTATAACCCGCACGAGACAGAAGCCGGGCCAATTAGGCCGACGGGTACGAGTTGTATACCAGCTAGACAGCTCCTCGGGTCAGACGTTGGTGGTATACCGCGACCGGGATGTCGGAGGTTATATTTCATTTCGCGCAGAAGGACAAACTAATTACCTTCGGCCGCACTATTACGACGACGGGAGACCATTTTCGTGCTCCACTCGTGGCGCAAAGCAGCTATTTGTTTTAGATCACTACTTCGAAAATTGATGCTAAAGATAGTCGGAGTCTATATCACACGCTTAGGATGCTCCCTGATTGGGCTATTTTTGCCCAATCAGGGAGCATAGCGTCACATTTCGCTAAGTAAAGCGAGTAATACGAATTCGCTTGGAACTTTCGAGCCACATGCTTCTGCAACAAAAACGGTAAAAATAAAATAAAAATACGAACGAGGTCGGACACACGAAACGAGTTGCTGCATCGCGGAATACAGCCATATAACGTGGAAGCACCAGATATAAAAACGTGTTGTTTATACCTCTACGCGACAACCATTGCGCCACACACGCCGACACACAATCACCGAAATAAAAAGTAAGATAAACAAGAGATAAAGAAACAATAAGGAAAGAAGAAAACGAGAGTTAAGGTCAACTAACTCGCCCAACCACACACACCTTGCTAAAAGACAACTAAAGCTGGCGTTCAAGCCACGGGTTGGGTTCCGCGTGCAAAAGCAGAACTGCGTCCTAACTGTGTCCCAAGGCTTAGGAAGGTAAGAAGAGGGGGCGCACAGGTAAGAAAGGTGCTGCCTCGCTTTGTTTTGTTTCTTGCCGAGTTTTCTCATCCGCAGGAGGACGACTCGTGAGGGACCCGTTATGCTTCTATATTCGGGGACTTGCTTGCTCAATTCCGTGCACGCGCCGGCGCGCTGTATATTCTCGGAGAAGGCGAGAGAGAGAGAGACAGCACCGCGTGCGTGGGATCAACACCACCTCTACAAGACAAGGCCTTCAGCTTTCTTCCTCTGACGTCATCACTAGTGGACCTCACGCAGCGCCGCCTATACGTGTGCGTCAGCACCGTCGCCAGCAGCGTCTTGAGCGCCTGCACGCGGCGACGCCAAGACGAACGCGTCTGCCGCTTGGGGCGGGTCGGGAGTCCACCAATGAATGACGTCACGCGCAGGCCTTGTCTTCTAGGCGGTATTAATGGGACGCCTTTGTGTTGCCTGGACCGCGGTCGACGAAGGTATACACACGTCTCGGCAGGATCTTCACGTCATGGAGGGCCCTGCGGTATTCACGGCGAGGTATATACGGGTCTGACATAACGCGCGTGCATTCCACGAGCACGAGCGGGAGGGAGCGCATTCACGCGTATCTGCGGGCACTCGTGGAGCGAGAAACACTTGGGCATCGTGAGCTCTCGACTCAAGCAAATGCGTGGAAAATGGTCCGTTGGCACTTTATGAGCGTGGCTTGCGTGTGACGTCACCGCACCATGCTGGTGGTCATTCCCTACTTTGTCCTTGCCAAGAAACATTCGGCGGTGCAAAACGAATGCTGCAAAAGGTACGCGAGTAGCAGCGAGGCCTCCACAATGGCAGCCGATGTGGCGCCGATGCAAGCCGTGTATACGTGCTCCCTGGTACAACCAACAATAATTCAAGACTGAAGAAACGATAACCATGTAGGACGAAGACAACGCAACACATATTCCTTAAACAATAATATTCCAGCGTTTCTAGAGAACCGGCAAGCCTCGTCGCCTCTTCCAAGCAAAAAAAAAAGAAAAGTTGGCCTACATATATGATACATCGACCGGGCTAAAAACGAGCCCGATAACAACGTGGATGGAGACTCAATAAAAATAAACAACGGATGGGATTATAATATAAAATGAGAAAGGTCACAGGGACATCTGCGGAGGAAGAGGAGAGGAGGGGGGGGGGGGCTGCATTATTTACAAAGCTGGAACCTTGCCTCGTATCTAAAATACAAGGCTATCCGCTTCAGTGCATCACAACGAAAAGCGAAAGAGCGTTGTTGAAAGCGCGCGTTTGTTCGGTACAGCAGAAGTATTTGGGCACAGTACGAATCCAGACTGTGGCGAAATGCACGTGGCTGCGGCTGAGAGACGCAAGAAGATAGATCGTAAGGAAGTGCAAGTGCGAAAGACGACTTCAGTTGTGCGCCACTCACGACTACCAACTAGAAGGAACGTGGCAGGGACCTTGTTCACTCTCAGTTGGGTCTCATGCTAACTGAAGCATCAATTCAGGTTTCAGCCTCGGAGAAAACCTTCTATTCCGCTCGAGTACAGTGTGGCTCAAGTTTCAGTTTGGCTTACAGTTTGAGTTTGGTCTAAAAATTCTGTTTAGCTACAAGTTTCAGCTCGTCTTAAAGGTATAGAAACGAAATTGTGACAATTCCGGTTCCATTTCTTTCCTCTTTTTATCCCCACGGGTTATTATGTTACCTTAACCTTTTTTGTGCTTGTATCTCAACGCGTCGTGAACGACACTGCCAAATACCGCGGGCGCTGATCTTAATAATTTTGACCTACGAGATCACCGCCGGATAACTTATCCTAGAGACAAACGAAACTGTCTTATTTTGTTCAACTTCGCCCCTCGTACGCGGGACTTGGGACAATCTCCCACCGCATTTCCGTGACCGCGTTCCCAGGCGGGCGCTCTCCAGCCGCTCCCGAACATCGCCGCCGAGAGATTGCAGCGCCATTCGGACGCGCAGATAAGCTAGTATAATCTGCGCCCGCACCGTCGGCCGGTCGGTCCGTTGTCCCGCACGCCCAACCTGCACGACACGACACACACCGTGGGAAGAACTGCGCAGCACGCCAACTTCGTGTCTGCGGTTCACGGGACCGATCTGCTCAGCGCGCGCCGGCGCGATAAACTTCTACCACACATAACACGAAGACTCAGATCGTTGTCATCCCCTTTAATGAATGTCTGCCGCATGGATGCCAGAAACCGACGAGAGATTGGGTGGAAGACGAAAGAGGTCATCGAAGTTCACGTCGGAACTGGCTATTTCTCTTTGTACGATAATACCAAATGAAACGAGGGGTTCAAAAGAACACGTGGGATTTCACTCGCGTTTGTATGCGGAGGAACTGCGGGAGACGAGATCGCGGCAGAGGGGGGGGGGGGGTACTACAGCGTTGTCATCCCCGCCTATTTTTGTCCCAAAGCCCTGGACGTTCCAAATCCAGAAAAAAACGAAAATCCGCGAGAAAAATCGAAAGTTCGTCGGCTGAAGGTGAACTTGGAAGAACAGAAATCGACACGCGATAACAGAGCCGAGTACGGAACTGCCGCACGGGGGTTTCTAACAGAGCGGCCGAGCCACGCGGATACTAACCTAGATACCCCACCTTCGACTCCACGATACTTGGCACTCTCACAGTGCTCAAACACCCCGCCTCGCAGGTCGCCGGCTCATCTATGGCCGATAAATATAGTATAAAAAGAGCAGCATCGAAACCTTGAACCCATTTAGATTTTCGTAACGCGTACACAACGCACGCACGTTATCGGCTGATACCCGACCTCCGAAGAAGCAAAGGTGCCTGTGGCGGCAAGCATTTACCTGAAGCAGAGACAGACAGAGCCAAAGATAACAAAAACAACAGACACTCGGGTGGGCTTGGGGTGGGAGCCAGTGGTGTAGCCAGGGGGGCTATGAAGCCACTGGGCAATTAAGTGTGGTTCGACAGGTGACGCCATCTTATGCGGGATTTCCGAAACTCTGAGGCGGCCCACGGCCGCAACGACTGGACCCGATCTCGAGCTCGAATGTCGGAGCCCGAGTGCCCTGCCGAACTCTGACTCGGCGCTCGTATTCAATCGTTCCGTGGTTAGGCCATCCCAAGGTTGCTGACTGGCCTCTCTCTCTCTCTCTCTCTCGAAAAACAAAACAAAAACAATCCTAGCTACGTCACTGGTGGGAACAGCTAATTGCACACCCAAGCCATCATCGACAGCTCTCGTCGACTGAGGCAGCAGAGAAAGTGCACGAGGGGGGAGAGAGAAATCGAGAGGGAGGCCAATCTTCGGCGGGCCGCTTGGCTGCTCTCGCTCTGCGCTGGAATTCGGCATCTCAACGACCCCCAAGTCGGGAACACGCCTCCACCCGTGCCCAGGGAGAGAGAGAGCGGCCCGTCGCGGTCCAGGAGATGCGCCGGATTGACGCTCGCGCAACAGCCGCATTCCTGCCTAGCGAGTAAGAAAAGAACACGCCGACCACGTGCTACTCTAACTCCCTTCTGTGCTGAAGGCCGAGAGAGACGGACTGCGGAGAAGAGAACGCGGAAACTGGGCTTGCTTTTTTGTATATGTGTGCTTGATTTTGTTTCGCACCTGCTCGGAGGAGTCGCTTTCACCGAGAAGCCGCACAGAAGACGACTCTGCCTGTGTGACGCGCGAAAGCGATCGCGCCTTTTCTCACGAATGACGACGCCGTCGGCCGCCGTGTCTGTCATCTAGTCGGTCTTGCGAAACGACCAGGCGAGGACTTAGTGAGCCCGCCGACGGACTCCCGAACCCAACGAAAGTAAATAGTAATTAGAGAGGCGCTGGCGAAGAAGTACACCCGCGGGCGTTCTTTGGGAATATGAGACACGTCGTATAGGATGGATGGCGAAATCCGGGTGGGTGTGACACGATCCGCCGCATATACTGTTCGAGCTGGGGTTTGGTGTCGCCCGTTCGATGTTCCCGGGGCTCCGGCTGACGTCCATTCCCCCACTGCCGACGCCTCGTTGGCCCAAGTGGAGGCGGGAGACGATTTAGCAGGACGGAAAGACGAGCTTATCCTAATGAAAAATGTAGCACACGCAAAGGGCAGCAGCGGACAAGTCCTTACATAAGTAAAGGCAGGATTCTGGAGCCGCCGTGTCATTGGTCGGTTAGTCTTGCAATCCGAAGTTGGCCTTGACGTCAGCAACCTTCCCTCGACGTTTGTGCTGTTCTTTTTTTTCTTTTTAAATTGTTTAGCGGGGGATTGTCTTACTCGCAGGAGACGTAGACACAACACACTGCCCATTCGTTCAGGGTCGGATATCGCCTGGCGTTCCCGTGGAATGCAGACGCCGCAGGTAGACGACACCTCGACGGTGACGTCCGTTCCCGTGCACTTGAACCGAGTCCGGAGAGAAACGCTTCTTCGGTTACACAGGTCAGACAGGTCGAACGCGCGCAAAAGATTCGGACCGCACGCCAGCCGTCAACCTTCAACCATCCACAATACTTTTTTAACATTTCAAAAAAAAAGTCTTCTGGTCGGTATTGTTTGCAGCGTTCGTGCGCGCGATTCGCTCGCTTTGCGAAGCAGCAAACACGCGTGCGCGCTGGGCTGTGGGGATGGCACGCTGGACCGTGGATTTATAAACTGTGGAATGGTGTTAGTCACTGGCTGCATTTACATGGATGTGACCGTAACGCATCGTATCGAGATTTGACTATTTTGATCGGTAGCAGTTCGCGAGAAGAAGAACAAGTAGGAAGTCAGGCTGAGTGCTATTGGTTCCTGCTCGATTCGATGCGGGCTACGATCGCATTCGTGTAAATGTAGCCACTGGAAGAATGACAAGGGCGGGGCGTCTCTCTCGGACGCCCGGTCATTGCTCTTCCGCCATGCTTCGGCTGCATGCTCGAAGCTTAAGAGACGCAGAAGCGTTATCGAAGGCAGGAAGCTCGCGCTGGACTACTGAAAGACCACTCTGCCGTTCTGATCCTGTCGATGACTACAACATGCCCTCGCAGAGGGCACTGTCGTCGTTACCGGATCCCAAGTAACGTGGGGCTGTACTCGTAGCGAGCTTTCCACGTAGCTTAACATGACGTGCAGTGTGACAAGTAGTTTTTGCGAGATTTGGTTCTTAGGGGGGGGGGGGGGGCAAAGAACGCTTTCATAGTTTGAAACTTCGATAAAAAATTTTATAAAAAATAACGAATAATTATTCTTAAATGCAAATGAAAGAAATGTGTCGATTTACGCCACAAACGGTTCAACGCCGTCGGCGAGCAATTTTGGCCAAAGCAGTGCGACAGTTGCACTTTGGAACATATGGTGACGCAGCACTATAATGCACCTGTTACACAGCGACAGCTGCGGCTGGCGTCTCAAATGCACTCGGCTAGTTATCTGTCGAGGATGTCGACTCCGTCCCCCATGCGCGCGACCGTTTTCTGAATTTACGACACTACGTGCAACCAGATCTCGGCCTTTTTGTGTGTGCATGTGTGCGTTTTTGTTTTTGCGTTTTACGTTGCTTAGCACGTCGCACATAAAAAAAATTGCGCAGCCCTCCTACTTTTTATTTGCCACTGAAAATTAACGAGCCGCGGAAAAGCAATTCAAGACCAATTAACAATAAACCGTGCGCCACCGCAGCGGTGTGACGTCAGAGCCGGCTGTGTGTGTGTGTGTGTGTGTGTGATACATATATGTATATATATATATATATATATATATATATATATATATATATATATACGAAAAACGCGTTCCAATTGGCTAAATGAGCGTAAGAAGCAAACACAAAAAAAGGGTGCGAGTAAAAATTTTAAAATAAAAACGTTCCCAGCTACAGTCGTGCACGCCAGATGGAACTGGTTCCCATAACACAATCGCTTCCAGTTCATTTCACGCCCCATATATGCATCACCTTCGGCTCTATACAGACCAACAAACTGCTCACAAACATGTGGGCACCACGCGTGCACAGAAACCAAATTTGCCTGAAGTAGAGCATCTGCGCATGCGCCGACAGCAGCGCCACCGCAGCGGTGTGACGTCAGAGCCGGCTCTGTCTGCTCTCTGTGTGTGTGTGTGTGTGTGTGTGTGTGTGTGTGTGTGTGTGTGTGTGTGTGTGTGTGTGTGTGTGTGTGTGTGTGTGTGTGTGTGTATGTATATATATATATATATATATATATAGATATACCGAAAAATGAACCACGAAAATGGCGCCTCAGACGGGAAGGAGCAGCATATGTCATTTCATATAAGGGCAGACGAGACATATGGTTTCGCTCCACGCAAACACCCCCACGAATCTACGAGTCCGCTTTCTCGTCCTCAGTCGGGTCGGAAAGATCGAGAACAGCGCGCACCCATTACACTGAGGATGTTTCGAAACAACAGGACGTCACCTCGATCGAAGCGCGCAAACGCCACAAAAAATGATCTCGTGCAAGCGGAGAACCAAGCACGGCTCGCCAGCAAAAAACAGAATTACATGACAGCAAAAACACACCAACCTACGTGTATTTCTTTTTCTTCTTTTTTCTCTCACTGAGCTGGAATTTTCATTCAAACAATTCCGCGGCCGCTGTTGATGATTTTGTTTCCTCCATTCCGCCCGAAACGGCCGGCTGCCAGCACCCACCGGAAGTTCATACATACAAGGTACGGGTTCTCGTCCGTGCTCGCGCTGCCTGCTTGCTGAGGGCAGGCTGCACGGACTCGCCAAGTAGGTGGGAGATATGGAGGGGGAGGAAAGGGGGGGGGGCAATTAATACGCGCCAACGCGTTACGGGGGAAAGCGCGCGCCCCCGCCTGTGTGCGCCGACCTCGAAGATGCGTAAGGTCTTCGTTAATATGCCGCGCGGGGAAATTTTTCCGCTAAATTTAGCGGGAAAATACAACCAGAGCAGGACACCTGCCCGTAGACCAAATGTTGGCTCGGTACCTACGATAAGAAGTAAGTGCAGGCCTCAAAACACTCAAGTTTGAAGGTTGTTAAGCAGGCTCGATGTAAACAGTAGATGTTTCTCCAGGATTGTAAATCTGGAGGGTGTTACTAATTTCCAGCATGAAAGCGCAATCAAAGCACGACGGAAGGCGCGCGTGCCTAAGGCCGGGCATCGGCAAAAGACGCCCCCTGGTTCTTAGCCTGTCAGTTTGCCAGTTGGGTTCCAAGTTCGAACCGTCCCGAGCCACGTATTTCAGGAGGACGCGTTTGAAACACCGACTCGAAAACGTTCTGACCTGATCGAACGAATGCTTCGTTCTTCCGAATATTATTCATGATCCCGAGCATAGGCGTAGCGAGGTTTCCGGCGGCGAGGTCGAAAGCCACCGCCGGCGCGTCAAGCCGTACGGCAATGCGGTGTTGGGGGCGCGCCTCCTGCCTGTGCGCAGAGACGGGTGAGCGCGAACGATGAAGCGCAGCTACGAATCTTCGAAGGCACGTGTGCCGCTATACCGTTTCACCAAAGGACAAGAAGTGAAATACACTTCCACAAACAAAGTGAGGAAAAAAAAAAAGCGAGTGCGTACATACGCTGGCACTGGCTTCTTTCCAGTGTCGTATACGGTAATTTAAACACGTCAAGACAGCATCCGGCTCTGTTGCTGCCATCACCACGACTATTTGTGAGCCGCGCTGAAACTTCCACTAAACAGTTTTCACTATCAAACAAAGCAAAAAAATAAAACACGCGCACGCACACACACACAGCTTGGTCAACGAAAGGCCTACCTGTCACGTGCCAAGCAAATACAAAAAAAGGCTGTATCGAGGGAACAACGCCAACCACTCCGGCAAAACACGACGGCGCGAACAAGTAGGACAAGAGCGGGCTGCTGCAGGCCCGTTACACCAAGCCGTCAATCTGCGCTAGAGCAGCCGCCCATTGAGTGGCCCCTCGAGTGGTGACCGTCTCATCTGACACGACAAGGCTGCCTGTTCGCTCGCTGTCTCAAGGAACCCTATCCGCCCTGAGAAAGAACAAACAAACACCGATTGGTTCCTCCAACGTGCCGCACGCAAAAATAAATGGGGAAACTCGTTCTTCCCGTTCCCGCGTCTCCATCTCGCTCGTTTTTGTTTTTGGCGGTTGGTTGTGTGTCAGGCGTCTTCTCGGAGACACATCCCCTGCCCGACTTCATTTACTGGTGTCCCTCTTTCGGGCGGGGTGCTCCGGCTCCTGCAGCTGGATGCGACGCGTCTTTGTACGCTTCGCAGTCACTCGAGCACGCAGCAGACGTCTTCCTTCATCAACGGCGATTGTGCGAGGGAGAAATATCGCTAAACGTTAGCTAGAGATATTTCCTGGGAGGAGTCGCCGCCGGCTCAAAGTTAAAGAGCTGTGCACTTTGTGCTTGTTAATACAATGCAATTTTCTTCTTCCTTTTTTTTTTACTTTTTATAATAAGCAGACGATGCGCGCTTTGTGAGAGGAACACAGCTGAAACCACAGTTCCGCCATCGGAACCTGAAAAGAAATATATATATATATATATATATATATATATATATATATATATATATATATTATCTTTACCCAATTTTTAATAAAAAAAGTTGAAAGTCATTAGAACAAGCTTTTTTAGATCCCGCTGAACATGAAACACTTCAAGAGGGATTTTAAAGGCAACGGTTAAAGGAAAACCGGACATAAAACGTGAAATAAAACAAAGGCGGGCAGATCGAAGGACAAAACTGCGTTTGAATTTTTGTCAACTGCAACGTGAGCTGTGCACGAGAAGCTCCGGTTCGAGCATTTAAATACTCTCGAGCTTCAACAGACTAACAGCACCACCGAACACTTTGATATACAGTCGCCGACAGCTTAAGAAACACGGGGCGTGGCCTATTATGTTAATTAGCTCCTCTTGCTTCGTGATTGGTTCTTCGGCGCGTCCTTATCGGCTCATGCCGGAATCTGATTGGCTGCGGAGGGATAATTAGATGCTCGGAAGTCGTCACAAAGCTTGTTCATCCCTTTCACTAGTTCTCCATCCACCCTTCGCGTTGAAATATGTTGACCTCCTCTTCCCGCATGTTTGAACATTGAACGCTTTATTATTATTATTATTATTATTATTATTATTATTATTATTATTATTATTATTATTATTAAGTTATAAAGCCAGCAATGTCGAGGCGTACCCCGAAGCCCGCTGTACACCGAAACTGGGTTCCAGACCGCCCATCGACCATACACAACACACCCAACCGACCGGTAACCCAGCCCACACTACTACACCTCGATCAGGCCCCCGAGGCACGGACGGGGGACCGCACGGCACGCGCGCACGCGGCATAAGAGGGGGCCTTACATGGGGAGTGGGGTCAGCGCCCTTTTTCAAACTCCGCTTACGAGGGAAGAAAAAAAAATTGATCGATTAGACGGTTTGCCGAGTGATCATCGCGATGAGAACGGTGTAGGGCGTCTCTTTCGGACGCCGCTGCCTCCAGCACGAGCTCGAATTGCCTTCCGCCGTGCTTCTGGCTGCACGCGCACGCTCGAAAGTCGCGAGACGCCGAAGTGTTGTCGAAGGTAAAGGATCTCGCGCTGGAGGCAGGAGAAACTGAAAGACCTTCGGGCCGTTTTCAGGAATTCTCATATTCCGTCAATAAAAGTTTTTTTTCTCTCTCTCTCATCCTGTCGGGGGATCGCGAGCACTTCAAATATTTTATATCCCCAGAAAAGCTCGAGAAGTCGACGGACGCCAATACAGTCCCGCCGCGGTCGAGATCGCGTTCATTTTACAAAGCGATCGTCTGCTCTACTCGAATCAGTTGAAATCGACACGTCAGAGCAAACCGATTGATCGCGAGGCGCGGCCGACACGTCCCTGAAAAGTCGCTTTCGTTCCAAATTCGCAAAATTTCAGAGGCGGCGTTCAGACGACGGAACCACAATCGACACCGCGAGCGTTTACAACGCCATCGTCTGCTCGAATCAGTTCAAATCGACGCGTCAGAGCTGATCGTAGTATACACGCGCGAGGCGCGGTCGACACGCCCCGTGAAGTCGAGTTTTTTGTTTTCAGACACGCGGTCAGTGGCTCACCGTGAAGCGATTCCAGATCTCCCGGTAGAGTCTGTCTGATCCCATCGTCGAGCACAGGCGGCGGCAGCGGCTGGGATGCCGCGCTGCGCGACGTCATGCTACCATCGGCCGATGAATCCCCGGCAGAAACGCTGCTGCCCCTTCTTCGCGCTCGCGGCTTTTCTCCTCGAACACGAAGAGAGCGTCACCGCTGAATCGGTCGGCGGACAAGACCGGCAAAGCGCGGCAGGAGTGGCCGCGCCGCTACCATGATGCCGACCTCGCTCACGTGACCCACGAGGGGATCGTCTGCTAAAACGGCGAGCGCTGCCAGCGCCGCCGCCGCGAGCAGACGCCCGCAAAGTCGACCCACCAGCCGAAGGGTGGTGCAAGCTACGAATACTGCACAAAATACCGGTTTCTGGATGAGGGACTATATTATTTCTTGTTTCCCCTTCGTCCTATTCGTTTCTGCCTGAAAGGTGGGATTCTGCTGGTGAATATTCGCTTCGGTAGCGAGGAGCCAAACTTGAAATTCCGCATCGAATTTGCCTCCGGGCTTCTTCCGGAAAAATTCGGCTAAGAAAAAAAGAAAGTAACTTGGGTGAAGAGATTTTGGACAACCGAGATATTCAGAGATTCAGATGCGTTTTACCCGCCACTCTTTTGAATCTTTTTCTTTTTAATTTTTATATTCATTTTGCACTTTTTGCGCTGCCAGTTGTTCCGCTTCACGCGCACACTTATCCCCTACCCTCATGCTTCGATAAGCATTATGAGCACGTTAAACCGTCCGTTTGGGCCCACAAAGAAAGAAGAAGAAAAAAAGTAAAATCAAGGGAGGGGAACCTCAACACCCACCTATGCACTCTGTGAGCATAGTGTAAGGAAAGAGATTACAGAAAAAGGCGCTAGCAAATTTAACTTTGCCAGAGCCGGATGGGACTAAGTTGCTGTCTCATTTGATTCGTCTCGTTTCCAGCGATTTTTGAGCGATAGCAATCCCGCGCAGGCCATATCCGCTCCTCCAACCACCGGGGCATTGTTCCATTTTCTTTTTTTCCTACGGCGAACCGCATGTAGAAGGTCGCACACTCATCGATGTTTCTGCATGACGTCACGCTCGCGGGAGGAAACGTTCGGTGGTCACGTTTCCTGTATCGTTACCGTCTCCGTCCCATGACGGTAACGGCCGTCGCTTTCACCGGCTAAAATCAAATCTAAAATTAAAAAGAAATCATAATAAAGGACGATGTAGCCGATTAACGGTCCACAAAAGTAAAACTTGAACTCGGCCGTTATAGAGTAAACAATGCATGCATTAAAAGGAGCCAATTGCGATCACTTCGAGTCAGCGACGACTTCAGATGTTTGCAATGGCGATCCGATATCGAAAAATAGAAAGTGGACGCGTCGTTAAAAAAAATAATCAATACCTATAAACAAAACAAAAAACAAAAATATAACTGTATTTTTTAAATGTTTTGTTTTTCTTGCCCCAGTGACAGGACAATTTACGTTATTGGATTTACAGACATCAACTACAATGTTAAAAGTCTTATCTATTTTTTTTTATGATTTGATTGCGAGGACGAAAACGTGTCGCCTGTATGAGGCCATCTCGCAGGCGTACCGAAGTGTCGAGGCGGACGGACGGCGTCGTGAAAATTAAAATGTCGTGCGTGGGATCTACGCCCCCACATATGAGGGTTAATTGCGCACCACCTGGGAGTCCCTGACGTGCGATCGAAATCTCAATCACACCGTGCTGAAACCGGTGCTCGTCGGACTGCGGTAGTCAGGGGCCGAGGGTCGCCCCGCCAACCCCGCCAAAAGCGGACCCGTAAACAGATGCGTTGACTCGACAGCGTTGTAAACATTGGGCAAGCGAAATCCGCCCGGTTTCCTTCTGTCAGCGAAGTGTGACGGAAACACAAAGAAAAAGTATTTTGAGGCACCCGCCCACGCAAGCACGAAAAAGACAGACATTTGAACAATCGCCGGCTGTTTCAAAGAAAACAGCCCTCCCCAGCCAAACTGGCGCCTTCCTTGGGCGTAGTACGCAAGCGACGGCAGGGACTAAACCAAGCTTACATTGTATTTTTGTCTTTTCTAGAAAGCCAGTTATACAATAGGGAGTATTCACTGGCGGTCACAGCCGTGTGTTTTGCGGTTATGCGCGTGCTGGCAGCAAGTGTTCGCCAGATTCCATTCACACCGTCAAAACTGTTGTTCATGGCAGGCGATAAGATGCTTTAACCACAGTTCGCATTGATGGCGACATGAATACCTCGATGCTTTTAATTATTTAAGAATACGCGCGAGAGGGATAGCTTCACAAACTGCTCTGGTTGCACCAGGGGCGCTAGTGTCTGTCCCCCCAAGAAGGTAATAAGCAAGGCACTTCCTTCCTTACCCGACTGAGGGTGTAAAAATTGCTTGTTCCACCCTTTTGGGACTTTTTTTTTTTTTCTAAGATTGAGCATTTGTGCAATTTTACCAAAGCTACGCGATTGCGGCTGTAGTCACAGTGATATAAAACACATATGAAAAGGATTAGACATATTTGGTGAATATGCACTTTCGGGATGCCCATATACTGGTGTGTGCCCAAACTAATGGATGTAAGCCTCCTATCTGTCACGAAAAATAAAAATGGCACGCGATTAATACTGATTTTCAGGTTTATACATTAGCCTACCATAGGCGCAACGAGCAGACGACGTGCTCTGTCATCCGTTCGCTGCGCCTATCGGGAGATGGCGCCACCAGTTGCAACCATCGCTAACTCGGTCGTCTGCGAACACTTCCGCCGTTGACTCTAGCAAGTTCGTTAGTCTCCTTTTTCACAGGAAGGAAGCTACGCCTTGATATTTCACCCGTTATAAATGCATTACCTAAATGCACATTTGCTGAAAGTTTCAGCTTTTTTATGTGCAGGCGCCGATTTTTCCGGCTCGCTTTACAGCGCTAGGATCCATTGTGGGGACCCTATAAACCTGACGATGACTTTTGATTTTATTTAAATTTTATGTTAGTAGGAAATAAACAATAACTAGCACTACTGAACAACCGTTGCAATGAAAAAAAAAAAGAAAAAGAAACCGGCTAGGGAAGGGGCATCTCACCAACCCTCGAGTTTGCAGGCGCATGTGTTCTTCACGCGCTGCTCTAAAAATTCGTACAGTGAGGCTTTCAAGTTAACCTTTCGGTATACATCTACATGGTTAGGAAATATTAAAACATACCATTTGCAATTTGAAAACCCAAAGTTTCAAGGCCAGCTCGGTCCCTTGAAACGTTCTATTTTGTTAAAGTTATACTTTGTTCTGTTCTATTTTAATTCAATTGCTTTCATGCACAGGTGCCTTCTGCTGGCTGGCAATCGTGGAAGAAGCCGAAGCAGCTTCAAAGAGGGATTTTGACAACGGTTCAGCAGTGGCGAGACTCGTGCACTTATGATGTGAGCACTGGAAAACCTAATCAGCGCCAATAGTTCTTGGATAACGATCAAGTGCTCGCGTACTAAAACGAGGAAGAGAAAGGAAGGATAATACCACTTCCAAGGCTCCCGTTTTCCATGGACAAAGTGCAGCCCTACCATTACGTGCATGGCTGGAATAACTTCAATACAGTGTAAACTTTACGGCCTGAGAAGTTGTAGCAACACCCTGTGGCAACTGGCTAAAGACCAAACCCAGTCGACTGTCGAAAGCCCGTCCGAAGGCGCAGTTTGGTAGTGACCACTTTTCACTACAAGAGTGGCGGCTGAAAATGGCATTGAAACCGGTGCTTCCGTGGCGCCATCTCGGAACAATAGCGAGAAGCGAGCGGTCTGGAACTTTTCCTGGTGCTTTTTTACATCGTGGCCTGGTGTGAGCTGCTGCGAATAATAATGAAAGCCCCACGTTCCTAATTTTTCGAGCTGCCAGTGATATCACATATTTAAATATTCAGATGTGAGTGCCTTAGAAATATGTAAAGTTAAATTATTCTGCCAAGGCAATTTCGCTAAATAAGTGAGTCCAGGCTGGTTAATGAAAGCATGGGATGCAGCCTAAACTAGATGGTACTCTGAGCCATAGCCTCCTAGTCCTGTGTTGCAAAATCTTGGCGCAGCAAAAATATAGGAAAGCTTCGAAAATGCTACAATTTGGGAGTTTAAAAGATGTTCCAAGAAATGTGTATTTTTGGGCTGTCTGTTGCCCCTCTATGTTTCCTGCTTTGGCTTGTAGTTTCAGAATATATTCAAGAATAGACTAGCGATGCTGGCATCAAACAGTCCAATGTTTGATACTATTAGTTCAAGAAACGATAGATTGCCTATAGCTAATACATGTCTTGACGCAGTCGTTAGAGAGACGAACTTTGTAGCCGATGAACGAAAAGTATACGGTTTATTAGATTAATTACTAAATAAATAACATAAGGAGTATATATCTCTCAACCCAGGCTGTGTATGCAACACAGTGTACATGACAGTTAATGCAAACACAACACAAGGGTTTTCTTTGTTTTTTAGAGACAATATCGGCCAACCCCAAATATTACCGCCTACGTTAGTGACCAGGATGAGCACATTTAATCACACAAATAATTCTGATGGCAGCATTTCAGTTATGAAAGATACACGGAAGGAAAAACAATAATACGGATGGCTTACTTGAACAAACTGTCAGGGCCACTTGGGTCGCCTTATCTGATCTGTGATTTGCACTCATTTCAGAGGCCTTCAGGCTGATTAGACGACCTCGTGCTATCATTAATGCACACAAAGCAAAACTCAACTGTTCATATTTTAGTGCCTGTTTAAGGCGATTGTGGTGTGAAGTCCTGATAACGCGGACATACGCCGGTCACTAAAAAGGACGGATTGGTGGGGAAACATAAGATGGTTCACCAGCCTGCATAATGCGTTCGTCCCTCTTTTGCCTATCTCGAGGTTACGTTTTACTAAATACTCCGAGCAATATCTTTCTCTTCGATTTCATGAATCATTGACGATGACCACTACGTCGCGATGTAGTAACATCACCAAATGGGACAATGCAAGCGTCAATACCCGACAATGGGGTTTTCTAAAATACGACTCAAACACAGAGAATTCCCATGTTTAACCATACCAACTTGCTTGCAGCCTTTTTTTTTTTTTTTAATAAATGCATGACAAAACTCAAAACAATCACCCATTGCAAGTCTGTCAAACTAATCGTATTTAAAACACGTTCAATACTCACATAGAAAACGGACAACTTAAACGTACTCGTTCTTAAATTCACCGCAGCGTCCACCCTTTGCCTATGCTCTAAAAAATAAAATAAATTGAGACAACTAGTAGCGAGTCTGTCTACGAAACGCTGTTCAGGCTCATAAAACGGCAATAACAGGAAACTTCACTTTCCCGCGCGTTTGGTGCGTAAATACGGAAACGAGTCATCGCACATGGAACTATTTAAATGCATTTAGAGACAACAAATGAATCGAAAGACCACGGAAAGCGCACGCAACGAATCTGGACGATCGGCGAGCGTCGTAGCGAGCGAAGTTCGCGCGTTTAAAAACTTCCTGAATTCGGCCGCTCGCTCGCTACAGCTACCCACTTTCAAACGTGGAATGCGAGAGCGGATTTTCTACACCTATACAACTGTTTCGAAAGTAGCAGACTGGAGGTCCGCTACACGATGCTTTAATCGGCTGCCAGAACTTTCCAACCGCACACAGCCACACACACACAAACAGACACACACGCACAGCGTGCACTCGCATCAGGTAACGCAAAAAGTTTTACCGGTTTTACCAGTCGCGATCGATTCCACTAATGACACAACTTCGGAGTTGCCCTTGACAACGACTGCGCAGGTACAGAAGATGATCACTCGGGGAATCATTGGCACCCGCATCACTGTACTCTGCGCACCGTCGCGTGTTCGGTGCGCTTTGAGCTCCCAAAAGTGCGAAAAGAATTTACAGATGCGAGGCGTCGGGGCACCTAAAAGCGATCTCCCCCAAAACTAGGGTTACAGACGGCAAAAGAAACAGGATCGCGGACGTGGCAGTCGCGCAGGCCGTGTGGAAACGATACCTTTAGATTCGGCGAAGTTGCAGGCGTACATCCGACCGTCAGAGGTTCGTCATAGCGGCCACAAAGTCACCACACATCACGAACTTGGAGCAGTGTTCAAACCGTTTTCGCGCTGGTAGCCATGTTGGAAAGTTCACAGGCGCGACCAGCGCGACGAGCGGCGCGCGAGCGTTGTGAAGGTCACGTGAGCCAGAGGTGGCGTTGTCACGTGATCCGCATACGCAGCCAACCAGGTGACCAGGCCTGTGGCGCTATTTTCGAATTATCAAGCTGTTCTGCCGGTTTCCCAGTTTTTCGGTTAGCCCAGTGATCTAAAAATAATTACTTCACAACATCCATTGTGGTCACTATATGATGCAGTTTACTTTTTATTTCTTACGATTTTACTTTTGTCCCAAAGAAGTCATCATTTTAGTTATTTGTTTTAATTGGGATTATGGCATTCAAACCAAAATTGGTTTCGGAAACAACATTGATTCCGACGTTATCGTGAAATTCCTGCAACGCATCAAAAATTATTATTTTACCACTTCTGGGGCTTATGGCCTCCTAGTATGGGGTACCGGACATTTTATTGAACACTAGCCATTTCATACTTGTTGGTGAGCGCGTTGGTAGTGATGTAACTTTAATACACAAAGAGAGAGGATGGGACAACACACCTTTGAACTATCAAAACAAATGATTTATTGCCGGCACGCATCGCCTTGGGAAACTCACTCGACGAGAGTTAAATTTAGGAGGAGGGGAAGGGGTAGGAGGGGGCAAGAGAGGACCCCGTGTAGAATCACCTGATGATGTTTTATCGAATTATAGCATTATCAAATTTAAGAGCATTCCAGCGCCCTCCGTAAGCTTTGGTGCTGCATTATGAGAAACATTATAAGGGGATGCGACAAGTTTAATTGTTGTCAAAAAAATATAATGCAAAAAATGCGAGGTTGTGTAGATTCTGTAAACTTAAGGAGATTCCAGTTTGAAACAAATCGAACAGGTGACAATAATCCTAATTGTTTGCCACCGTTCAATTAGGCAGTGTACGTTTATGAAACGGTGCACGATAAAACTGCATTTGCTAAAACGGCATTTAAAGAAATAGTGTTTAATAATATGACACAGCCCACATAATGCCCCAAGCATACAAGCATATGAAGTATACCTTTGGCAGGCTCGCAGTTGCACTGAATACACACATTGTTCTTGTAGATAGGAGCAGAGATGGTAGCAGCCAGATGCCGTTATCAATCAAGTACAAAGAAGCACCAACATGTGAACTACTATACGGTTACCTTTAAACGTCGTCCATTAGTGTGAACATTCTGGAATTATTACAAGCTTACTTTTCTGACCTTGCACACCGAGGCAACGGTAAAAACAATTGTGTAGTCAACCTTCACCAGAATTATGTGTTGCTTACATCCAGTAGATGACCTTTCATTTTTTCCCCCGATCATCAATCACATAAATCTGTAATTCAACAGAAGCCTATTGGGCAGGATCACTTACCTATACATAATCTTATAGCTTCTTGCAGCTGGTTTCGTCAAAATTGGATCTCTAATTTTTATTACAATATATTCAAAACAACATATTCCATGCAGTCATTGAGAATTACAGCCAGCTACTTTGGCACTATTTCCCTTCCTGAATGAGCAATCAAGATGGTCAATGAAGAAGTTGCTGGTATGGTAGAAACTAGACAAAACTCTTTCTGCCCCATTGCCCAAAGACAAAAAAAAGATTGAAGAAAAAGTGTTATGGTGGTGTTTACGCACAGCTAAAATCTACACAATCCAATGCTAGCCCCAACTAACCCAACATGCACTAACGACAGTAGCAAGAAACCGAAAAAGAATTCTTGACCCCAAGGTATAATGAAAATAGTATTTCAAAAGGTCTAAATGTTGCTTAGTTTGAGTACAGTATGTACCACTGCTCATCTTTGTGCAGAGGACTTAAGCTTCAGGTACTGAATCTTTGTTTTAGGTATGCGACTATGTTTCTTCACAATTAAAACCAATCGGTTGAAAAGTGCAATTCTGGCTCTAAGCAAGATGCCCAATATATTAGAAAAGCTTCACAAAATATTCGAAAAATTCTCATAATTCCACTGCAGACAAGAAATAATTATAAAATTATTCAGTTAATTATTACAGTAGCTGTAATGTATATTGCCCATGTGGTCAGTTCATACTACAATTAATTCTTTCCATTCACCATCTCAATTGCTCTCACCTCTGTAGGTGCTTGGTATATTGTAGAAACCTTATTTGCTAAAATCCTGAATGGCTAATGTGTGTGTTTGGATAACCTGATGTAATTAATTTGCACAATAGCATTAATTTGAAATTGATAGCAAGGAATGTATATAGGCAAGTCTTTTATAGTATTTTATTCCTGTTGGCCTCATTCATTCCCAAACTTTTTGTTTTTCTATTTTTTAAAGCATATTAATAACTGAATGATGGACAGGGGGTGGGTGAATATGACTTACCATTTTACAGGGGATATGACTTACCATTTTAAAGACCTCTCAGTGTAGACAAACAGCTATCTAATACATTTGTGTACAGGTTTTTTTTTTTTCTACAATAGTTATCTAGGATTTACCAAGACATCCTCAGGAGGCAGATCAAGGTCCAAAAGCAAGTAAGTACACAAATAAGGAGCAGTGACCTTAGCTGCAAAATATTTTGCTCCACAGGTTCACAAGTTTGGGACTTCTAGCAAGATGTGCTCGTCTTACACATGCTATACAGGGTCACCAGATAAGCTACACCTTGAGAGTCAGCACTCCATTCCCAGATTTTCTTGTGGGCGCTGCCATTTTGGTGCTTAGTGCAGAGCGAGCGCATCCGGCGGTCGTTACGAATCGAAAATGCAACCTTTTGAGCTCTAGATACGGCAACAGGAAGCTTGGACAATAGCATTCCCATCTGTTGCGAACTGTTTTAACGTTTCTGAAGGACGGAAAAATTGTTTCCTACAATTTCACATAAAACTGATAACTGGCAACATGATTTTAAGCACTTAGACAGGTTATAAGAATGGAGTAGAAGTTCCGCATCCACGCGAGCTTGCTGCCTCCGATAACACTTAGTCACAGGAGTAGCCAAAGCCCGGTGGAAGGCGACTATTACTGTCGAGACCAGTTATAACGAACTCAACGGGAATCGGAAATCACTTCGCTATATCCACTATTTCGTTGCAACAGACTTCGGTTATAACAAGGTGCAAAAGGGAATGGGAAATCGTTATCGCTTCGCTGTAGCCGCTATTTCGTTATAACCGACTTCATTATAACCGGTCTCGACAGTAGTGGTTGCTAAAGGTAGACCTTCCACTGCATTCTCGGACTGTAACCGACTAAGGAGGGAGACGAGGAGATGAGACCACGCGGAGACGCCAGAATGCAGAGCACCGATTCAAATAATTAGGTGGAAGACCTATAGCTAGCTGTCCTTGTCCCCACTGTACACGTTGAACGCATTAGAATGCGAGAGCCAAACGCCCGACACCAGCGTTCCACGTCTAACGCTGCTCCGACGAGTGCAGTGGAGACAAGGGCTGCCTTTGTCTCCACTGCGCTCATCGAACGCGTTTGAATTCTAAACCCAAACGCCGGACGCTGGCATTCCATGTTCTAACGCAGCCGAAGAGTGCAGTGAAGACAAAGGTTGCTAGCTTTAGGTCTACCCACTAATCGATACAACCAGAGCTCTGCGTTCTGATGCCCCATGCACTCGTCGTCCTCCTCTTCTTTGGTTTCTCGGCGCATAGCTATATATCTCGGTGTCCTCGAACCTAAATACGAGAACACGCCAACACACAATCACCGGTAGCACCTGCTTCCGTCCCAGTCGCTGATCTCCACAAAGCACTCGTCCATTTTTCTTCTTTTTTTTTTATTGGCATTCATGGAACACACTATAGTCAACAGCATTTCTTCAATGGGGCTTCAGGCTCATCACTAAGCTATGACTGCAAGCCTCTATGCACACAGCATCTCGTCCAGGAGGAATGCCCCGCCCCGTGCGCCATACGTGGGAGGTCTCGATAGGCAAAAATAGAGCAGCGCTCAGAGGCTGCCTCTGGTATCTGTTAATAAGGATCTGAAAGGGCTATGTACAAGTCTCTCGGGAGGATATGGGGAGGGCCGGCCGCAGACACACCGGCCACCACTACGACTTAGAGTCCACCGGCAACGTGTGGGAACAGACTCGGGCGTGGACTCGGAGGAACTCTGACTCTTCTGACGAGGCCAAGTCGGACTTGACCATCTCCGTCTCTTCGTGCTGAAACGAGAGAACAGAAGGGGAGAGTAAGTTTGGGTTATCTCACACGTGCCGCCATTACAAAGTGTTAACTAAAAACAAAAAGCCGCACTAAAAAAAAAAACTTGAAAGATACTGCTAATGAGTGAACCGGTTGAAATTTACTTAGTACCTTAGTACCTTAGTATCCGTAGGTGATCTACTAATCTCGAACCGGACAAGGTCTTGGGCTTCAATTTTTAATTTTAGCGGAAGAAAAATGTTGCATTTCATATGTCACGCCGGGCCAAAAGCGGGCGAGGTCGACCGAACGACCAGGGATTGAGAGTATGGTGCCCGAGATGCGTCTCCGACTTGAGCGTTTGCCGCGTCCGCATTTGTGGTCCCTCGATTTCTGCCCGATGATGTCGCACATTGTCACAAGCTGCCGCATGCCACGACTCCCACCAGCTGCGGATTTAGAGGGGGGGGGTCCGGATGTCCTGACCCCCCTCTTGATTTCTGCATGTGTAAAATTTAGGGCGTGAAACAAGGAAGAGGGGGAGGGGGTTCCTAAACAAATGGTACGCTGACCAACACCTGATCCCCCCTCAGGAAATTCCTGCATCCGCCCCCGACTCCCACAGTGGCACGGCGGAAGAACTGAGTGCGGCAGGCCCCCGTTTTGCTGAAGCCTGTTCAGCAGCCAGACGGTCGATGGATGCTAAAGCAGAGACGAGACCAGATGCCGCAGCAACGGCGACTCTCACGTCCACTCGCCTTCTTTGCTCGGATTTCTACGACAGACTGCCGGGATCTCGACGCCCATCAGCATGACACACTGGCTTCTGTGATGCGACTTAATTGTTACCACTTTGGGGCCACCTTTGATGCATATGGGCGGTATGGGACGCGAAATGCACCAGTCGAAGACGCATATTCCATGCACCATACAAAGAGGAAACTCTTTAACAGTCTTCAGTAATGAGCAAACACTAGAACATTTCCCAAATGCCCTTTTGTCCCTCCACCACCATGTTGCCAAATCGGGCATACAGCTTGTCAGGCGTGTTCTAACTTGCACGTTGCCTACCCCTTTGAGACACCCATTGACCAGAGTGGCTAGGTGGTCGTGATACTATGCTGCCCCGTGTTGTGGCTGCTCAAGGGTCGTTGCCACGTTGACCGACTCCCTGGACGTCCCGTATCATGAGCGGCTGCAGGCTGGAGATGGTGTGTTGTTGATCATACTGTATTCCTTGGCTCGTTTCTACCGGGTGAGACTGTGGCAGCCCAGTGTAGTCACATACCATTCTCGACGGGCGGCACTTTCATGTATCCAAACTGCCCAGCGTGGAAATAAGTCCTGCAATCTCTTGTACACTCACAAAGACTGGTCCGCATATTTTTGTCAGCGTTACAATCTTTTGTGACGGCGTATGGCAAAAGAACACATTGACACCATCTATTGGGGAGCTCTGGAACTTTCCAATCTTTCACCGTGGGCTTCAAACAATTCTGACAATGTTACGAGACCATTTTTCATCGATGTAGTGTGTACATTTGACTTTGCAAGTGTACTGCAAAACCTCCAGTATAGTCGTACGCAGATCGGAAGAGTTCTCAAGCTGCATGATAGATGGCATCAGCGTGTTCTCCACCATTTTCTCGTAAGCAGTCACAAGCAATCAAAACGAAGTTCATTACGGTCAAATGCAAATGCGTGAACCAGCCTTTGCAGTCAGACGCCTCTTTTGATTTGCGTTTTTCGCAAGGTTGCCAATGCCTCTTTGATCTGGTGGCCATGAGGCTTCAGGGTACTCAACAGAGTTGGAAGTGTTGAGTGTAGCTTCCGCCCCATCGGAAGCTCTGCACAAAAGAAGTCTTCTGGACCAGGTGTACCTAGTTTGGCAGGCCAAACGAGCTTGCGCTGAATTTTAAGATTTTTTTCAACAGGCTTTGTGCAGTTTGCGTAACTCCCTCTCCTTCTCAGTTACTTTAGTGATAGAATATCAGCCTGAAGTCACATGCTGGGCTACCCACTCTGTCAGTCGCCAGAACTTGCTCAATACAAACTGGAGACCGTTATCAGAGCACATAGCTTCTAAGCAGCCATGCTTCGAGGAGAACTGGCCAAGACCTCAATCAAGCCTTCTGCGGTTGTATTGAGGCAGGTCTTTCAGCTTGAAAACTTTCTGTAGTAGTGCTATAGTACTGAAAACCCAGAGATGAGGTACACACAGGAAATTGGGACAAACAAAACACCATTTCGCCCTGGCATTATTTGCTGCATTCTGCGTGTCCCTCTCTTTCAGGCTTTTCCAATGCAATCTTCACATCATCCGTTTACCAGTACGGGGACTCTTATTTTGTGTAGTAGTCAACGATCGCAATACACCTTTTTCCCCTCAACTCAAAAAGGTCTATTTTGATGTCCTGCCATAAACAACGGGGTGGTGAAGTTTGAAAAAGGGTTTGGCAGGAGGTCACTGTGGCACGAAGAACATCGAATCCCATAGCTTCGCCTTTTCGCACTGATACCGGACCA
>JAZHYW010045466.1:0-20294 GCA_037355805.1 Ixodes ricinus
ATACATCAGTGGACTCCCCTGGAAGGGCTTTACCTCTGCCAGGGGTGTCACCTGACGTATTGGAGGTGCAGAGATTGGTGCGGATGGCTCATAGCTACGGGCTTCAAGAAGACAGAAAGGTCTAGTGCTCCGTTATTTAGTGCGAACAGCTTTCATGTTCAAGCAAGCCGAAGTCACATGAAGCGTTTGGGGTACGAATTGGTATGGAGAGTTCATAGCTCCATCATTCAATATATTAACTTGTATAATTTTTTATCCTTAGACAAAACAAGAGTTCAACAAGAAAAAGAGCACAGAACCTCTACTACTCATTGCCAGGATTTTGTTTGTGTGAGATCAGCTGTTCGTAGAGATGACAGCTGAACAAATGAACCAATTAAGAAGTTTCGCCACAATGCCTTTATTGGAAGAAGGCATGCCTTGCTTTAAGTTGGGAGAAATTTTACATTACAGTTGTCCTTGTGCTTGCCGTCTAGATGCCCCTCCATGCTTGTGCTTATAGTTGTCCTTCAATTGAAGACCTCTTCGATATCTTCATGGTGCAGGTAATGGCAGCCTGAAACAAAAAGCAAAAGAGGATTCGAAATCAATACACAATCACAACAAACTGTATATGACTTACATGGTTAACATCAGCTAGCAACGTGTTTACTACCTAGCCCAGCTCCCCACCTTTCTACAGCACATGGTATATTAAACAAACCTCCCATAAATTGAACCAAAGTAAAAATTTTCATTCATTTGAATACCCAACACAACAAGTGCTTGAGAAATAAAACTAGCAAATTAAAATTTGCATAACCATTTAGTGATATTAAGCACATTCAAGTGAGCCATATCTCCTTTAGAGTATACAGTAGGCTCACGATAATTCAAACTCGGAGATTTAATACCTCTGGTTAAGTCAAACAAATTTCAAAACTTGGGTTGTCCCACTACGTTTTCAATGTATTCATAAGCCGCTTAATTTGAACGACGTTTTCGTGTAATTCATACTTTTTGTTCTCGCAGCCCTGTTGAGCGCACTTCTTTCCGAGCACCGGTGCACTGCGGAGAAGCAGCACCTGTCGAGCTTGCTTTCACAGGTGTTGCTTTCCTGTGGTGCACTGGTGCTCAGTAAGAAGCGCACTCAACAGGGCTAGAGCAGAGCAGAGCCGTACATATAGATCTTAGTATATGAAAGGAGCAAGCAGAGCCAAGGCCTGCATCAGATACAGATAGAGGGCTCGACAATCTCTCTTGGCCAACCAGAAGCTGAAAATAATCCCTTAGCCATGGTAGCGAGAAACGGTTTTGATAAGTGCGTAAGAGTTAAATGTAGTAACTCTCCATGGTTGAAAATATGGAACATGCAATGTTTCGATTATGGCTATGCAAGATGTAAGAAACGAATGTGCCGCTTGATTTCTGTTTTGCTCAAATGGAGTCTGACCGCTTCGACGCCTGGTGTGCGGATTACGTCAATCGTTCAGCTGGTCGCGCACGCTTTTTATATTTTCTATATCTTCTACCGTGATTTTGCATGACCGCGATCAAAACATCACTGCACCCCAGTCACCGAGTTACTCCGACGAGCTTATTAATTTTGTTTCTCACAACCCTGCCAGGATATTATGCACGGCTGCTGGTTGGCCACATACGAATTTGTGAAAACACTCTGGAACACGCCCAGCCCACCTTAAGCCAAAAGCGCCTCCTCATTTGCCTTCTATACATCCTAATGAATGGTTAAACTATCTCTATATACGTCTCTGAAGCAGAGGACACATGAGCGGCAAAAACGGGCGCCGCGCAGCAGTTTCCGTATCAATTTGCATGGATGCTGTGATGTGGCGGCATGGCTTTATATCGCAGTGTTCACGCAAGTTGCTATGGAAACTGCAGCACAATGTCCGTTTCCATTACTCATGGGTCCCTGCTTGACAGTCCCTAATAGACAACTCTTTTGCTGGTTGAACAAACTTAATTTTGTTTCGAGGTGTCATGTGCTGTCTAAACAGTCCCCGATAAACAACATTTTTCACGGTTAAATAAACTTGTGTCATAAATTTTACCAATGTTTCATGAATGGCATACCAGCTTATGATTAATGGGCCTGTGCAGAGGAAATCATGAAATATCTGTTTTGTATGTGTAGCCATCCATATAGAAAATCATAATTTATCTTGCAACATATTTAGATGAACTTCTGATAATTCGAGCTTTCAATTTTACACAAAATTCGTGACTTCCTGGAGTTTAAATTAATGAGTCTACTGTATGTCATATTCAAATTAAGGGTTTAACTTCTTGGGCTTAATGATATCTGAACCTTTTCCTTTGGCAGTGCATTAAATGTAAAATAGTACAGCAATATATATGCTCTAGTTTGTGCACTGGCACAGGCTTTTGCAAATAAGTCAAACTAGCATTAAAGAGAACCTGAAGCACTTTGCAAGAAATCTGAGTTAGAACCAGACTTCCATAGCATTTTGGCTCGTTAATTCAGTAATCGCACTAAACTTGGGCAAAAGTCAACGTAAACTGCATTTATTTTGAAAAATATGTGCAGCGATTATAGCAGGGCATGCATTGAGCCTTTCTTCCACCTGTAACCTGTCCAAAGCTTCGTGACATCACTGTTGGCATCCCAAAGTCAGCCTATTGGTGAGCAAGGGTTATCGGAGCCTGCTGATGATGTCACTTTTGCTAGTGTTTATCTCCGTTATTTTAAATTTTAACTAACGATTACGACGCTGCTAGTAACAAGATTAACAGAAAACTTTGACTTGAGTCGGGATCTCTTTGGCTGGGCCTTTGGTGGCTCATGGACTGGGAAGCGGAGTTTGCGGATAAGCGTTCCAGCGTGTCCCTACTTGGCGACATGAGCCGCTTAGCATATCCAGTTCAATTCTAGCAGCCAAACACGGTATCCTAGCTACAGCCGTTAGACCAAGGCGTAATTCAAAGGTAGTCTAGATTGTGTTTACCATTTATAAATGTCCAGGCACGTCTGTCAATTAGCCCATCCAGAGGCTTTCGGAGATGGTCACGAGAGCCAGCAGCTTGTCTTGGGCAGCTCACTGTCAGCCACTCTGTCCCTCTGTGCACAGTGCCACCTTCATGAGCTCCCACTGAAGAAAAGAAACATTATCTGGAAATTGTGATGACTGCAATGAGAACCAATCAGAACATCCCAGCAGCAGATGCTACGGTATGGTGTCTGGAATGCGCCTCTGCATTCCTTAGCATTCTATACCACCCATGCATTAAAAGTGGTCTCTAAGCGACAACAATAAATGATGCCACAGTAGCCGGCATGTCCTGCTGTCGGATGAGACAACCCTGGCGGTCGGTTGTACAACTTCTGGCAAAAAATATGAGCTAAAGGCAAGCGTCATTGCTCTCGCAACATACAAAATCCTGGCTGCTAAAGCTTCTGTGGACTGTCAAGCTGAGGGATACTCTCTACCCCGCAGCAGAAACTACCTCAACAGCCATGATGTTCACAACCTGTAAAAAAATCCCATGGAAAGTCCATTCAGGAGCAACTGGGGTAGGTATGGAGACAAGCTCTCGCACTATGAAACCATTCCACAAAGCTGCCATAAGCAGCAGCAGTCCATTTAGAGTATAGAAGTTTGTCTTTTTCATACATTTCGAGAAGAAATTGTATCTCTGGATTCTCCCCAGACTCTAGTTTCCAAGCAGAGATTTACATAGGCAGGCTGGCTGAGTTCCTGAGTAGAAAGGTTTATGTGTCACACCACACGTGTCTTTTGCAGACATTCAGACAAAAGAAGGCTGAATTTCCCTGATCGATGGTGATTAGGGTGGAAATCTTCAGACTTCGAATCGCCAACTTTCTCAACATTACCGTTTTTTTCAGTTCATAGACACCCTGCACGAGGTTGACTTGGGTACCAACGGTCATTAACAACTGCATGAATCACCTGTTCACATATGCGGTAGCTACTGGGTGCATCAAGGAGCAGCCAGGGTCTTCAAATCGACTGCAAAATTCAGTTTCTTAACCTATTGCACTACGACTTTGTGCAGCGTTGCCCACAGATGGTGCATTTCTTTTTGTAAAATTTGCAAAGAGCGAACTTACCTGAGGAAAACATAGGAAAGAGGAAGGCTTAACTCCTATGGAAATACGGCAAAGCCAAAGGTCTTCAAACAATACGGCGCCGTTTCGCACGGGAGACAAGAGATGGCGAAAGCGGTAGCGATGCCAACTGCGCCAACGAACGAGCATCCGGCGCCGAGAGCCGGCGTTTTTAGCAGACTATCTTTTCAACTCAAAAGCGGCGCACGTTCCGCAGGCAGCGACAGTCGCAGAAACAAAAACAAGCGCGGTAACAAGAAGGAACTGCAAAGCAGACGACATAAGTACCACTAAAATAAGTTAAAATAACCCGACAAACCATTTTTTTAATCGATTATGTCTCCATTCACTGTTTTATTAGTAAGGATGATAAAATAAAGCATTGGCAACTGATATCAGAAAAGCTCGTGCCGCTTTTGAGTCGAAAAGATTGTCTGCTAAAGACGCCGGCTCTCGGTGCCGGACGCTCGTTCGTTGGCGGCAGTTGGCATCGCGACCGCTTACGCCATCTCTTGTCTCCCGTGCAAAACGGCGCAGTATTGTTTGAAGACCGGTGGCTTTGCTGCGTTTCCATAGGAGCTAAGCCTTTTTCCTTCTTAACCTTTTCTCCGGTAACTTCGGTGTTTGCAAATTTTACAAGAAAAATGCAGCATCTGTGGGCAACGCTGCACAAAGTCGTAGCGGATAGGTTAAGAAACCGAATTTTGTAGTAGATTTCAAGAGCCTGGCCGCTCCTTGGGACACCCAGTGGTAACACACAACACCATAAAACTACCGTAAAACACCAAACGTGCACCAGTGTCGGAGTAAGCGCTCAACCCCCACTTTTGAAACATTTCAACTCATCAAAAGAGATATTAAATGCCTACTCCCCTATTTTAAGCAAGCTAAAAAAAATATATGTAGGAGACACCATGCGCCCTGTCGCCATGGGCGGTTATCTCCACGATTAACAGAGAGCATGGGGATAAAATTTTTAGAGTGGCGAAACAGGAGAGGAGGATGAGGGGTAGAGAATCGAAAGAGCCAGAAAGTGATATATGAAGAAACAACTTTCCGTGGCAATGGAGCCAAGCCAGAGAGCCAAAGCACGCCGCTTCACTGCAGAGCTGAATATAGTTCAACCATAATAATTTCCTGGGTGTAACTTAACCAATTAAAAAATATATAAAATAGTTCCGCTTAGCTTGGATTTTAAAATGTTAGCATAACATTAGCCAGGATGTAGCAAACTTAGAGTATTTCCTTTTTAGCTCTTTTGTGTTTTCTTGGTTTACGTTTGCCATAGGTTTTCTAGTTCCCTGCAAAACAAAGCTGGCATCTTTATCATAAGCATCTTGGGCATTATCGGTGTTGTGTATTGTCGGTACACTCTGTGAGCTCGCCCTTTTTTTGCCATGTAGGATTTTTACAGAGTTCGGCAACCAATAAATGTCAAAACCAACTGAGCATGTGGTGTGCAACATATACGACAAGTGGGACAGTGGGAACCGGGACTCCCAGTTGTTTCCGTATACCGGTTGATTAGCGAGCAGGGGTGGGGATAATGCCCAGGACCTCTGGTTTCTGCAGCATAATCTTTAGCTACACGTGTTCCGAGTTGTGGTGCGCCACCGACCCCCCCTAGAGCCAGACGTAACTGAATAGAATCCAAATGAAATCTGACTTCGCGCCATGGCGTGTGCGTGCTTCTAATTTGGTAAATCATGCCCGTACGATAATTTTTCAGCACCAGAAGACGTATGAATGACCTCAAAACACTGCAGTGCTGATGAATTTCGTTGATGTTGCAATTCGGGCCAGTTGGTTCATGATCGTGACAAGCGCCGAAAAAATAGACAGGTTCAAGAAGTTGACGTAAACACTGGCGCACTTGCAACTAACATTTATTGAAAAAAAATCGCTTAAATAGCCGTGAAAAACGTCAGTCATGACTACAACCGGTGTAGCCCTCTATCGAGAAATTCATATTCTTTTGCCGATAAGGTTATGGATGTGTCAGTTGTACATTTCGTGCCTTTGGCTTCCATCTGAAATGCCTCGTGTAGTTTTCTAGATACTTTATCTGGGGATCTGGCGATAAATTTGGTGTCATCGAACGACGGGAGCAAGGGCAGCGGCTGCAGTGCATGGCCGCTGCAGCCACCAACTTTGCCCTTCAAAAGACAAATGCAAAACAAAACACAAAAAAATGCACAGAATGCATGACCGGAGTTGTGTACAAAATCCCAATGACATACGGTTCTATACATTGGTCAGACAGGTCAATGTTTTAACGATTGCACCCGCGAACATGACGCGGCAACACGACCAACCCCCATCAGGACATCTGGCAAGGCACTGCAGCCGCTGCCTTTGCTCCCAGTCATTTGACGACAGAAAATTTTTGGCCAGAACCCCAGATAAAGTATCTAGAGAGCTACACGAGGCATTTGAGATTAAAGCCAAAGTCACCAGGTGTACAAGTGACAGATCAATAACCTTATCAGCAAAAGAATATGAATTTCTTAATAGAAGGCTACACCGGTTGTAGTAATGACTGACGTTTTTCACGGCTATATAAGAGTGTTTTTTCATTAAATGTGAGTTGCGAGTTCGCCAGTGTTTACGTAAACTTCTTGTTCCTGTCTATTTTTTCGACGCTTGTCTACGTGATGAAATTTGCGGCATTTCCTGAATCGACGCTGCCCCTCTGCATCAGTTGCAAGACAACTAAAAGTTTAGGAGATTGACCATGGTAAAATATACCTTGTAACTCTGACTAAGTGCTTCAGTCAAAGTGTTGGCTTACATCCAAAAACGTGAACGTTGGCAGGTACCTAGAATGTGAGCAACCAATGTGGCTTTTATCTTATTCTGGGCTCGATTTTGTTTTTGAGTTTGTCTACCTGTGTTTCTTGTTTTTTTCTTCGTACATATGCACGGGTGTATTTCTACCCTCACGAGTGACTATATACCTCCCTCCCCCCTGCAACAATGCCTTCGGGCACTGCAGGGTAACCCGAAAATAAAGAGATGTGAATGTGCCTGCATGCTTGGCAATCCCAATTCAACTCCCGCAACTGCAATCCTCGTACAAAAAAGATGCACTCTAGCAACTGCGTGGTTGACACGCCAAAACTCAAACTGAAACCGAGACCAAAAGAAGTTCAGAACTATCTGGTGCGCTAACACAGAGCCATTAGCACTGCCTGCCTCCCCCCCTCCCTAGCTTTCTTTTTATAGCCACAGAAAGTTGTCTAAGAAAAACAGGTTGCTGTTTTGTTCTAACTCATTGAAGGCTTTAGTAACAAATGCAAGCCAATGCTAATCAAGCACTTTTTAAAATGCTTCTTTGTAAAAAAAAACAAAAAAACATTTACATTTTTTTTGTGTGTTTGCGCAATTAACTAGCTCCTCAAACAGCAGCTATTCGTAATTCCGTGGTCAGACCACGCAAGACACCACCTGATCATGGACACCTACCAACTATCGTACCTACCAAGTGCCCATCACCCAGCTCTCAATGATTATCTCCAATTTAGAGTGGGCGTTTGTTTGGTATATTACAGTTTGTAATGTTGTTGTTTGTTTGGAAAAAACAAAATGTCAAATAAATCCAGCGGGACCCTACGGAAGCAGTGCATGGGCCCTGTTTCACCTTTTACAAAACACCCTGTCTTGAATGGCAGTAGAGAAACGGGTGGGGTCGATACGCCTGCAGGCCCTTGCCGAGCTGATAGCTGCTATACGGACTGGTAGCTCATCGGCACCTTCTAGTCACCTGCAGTTTTTTCGTCATCACAGAGACTTCCTGCAACATCATGAATAAGACTCCGACTGGCATTCTGGAACAAAAAAGAAACCATAACTTGCTTCACAGATCAACAAAAGAACAAGTGCAACATTACGCTTCTCTTGTCGTCGACAGTGCAAAGACCATGATGACACCACCATTAAACTCAACCAAATAAGAAAAATTAACTTCTGCATGAAGTAATTGTATTAAGAACAGTGTGCATGTGGAACTTAGATACCTACTGATACCTTAAAAAATCCCGGGAACTACAAAACAAATTAAACACCACCTAGAAATAGCACAGCTCGCTTGATAGGCACATGCACAGCAATCAACAAGCCTTTTGACGTGTTCTGTAGTGCTGGGATACAAATAAAAAATCAACACCGGAGATGTGGTCAAAATACTTTAAGGTAGTACAATGCACAAGTTTATCCTGAAGCTACTGTTGATTCCATGTACCTAAGAGGTTTTAAAGCTGGTTCACGCTGTTGCAACCGACTATGACCAAGTTGAACAAAACAGTGTTTTAAGTTGCTTACGACTAACATTGCTGCTGCGCAGCATGGTCATAACCTGTCACAAGAGCCTTAAAGACTGGTTTTGTCGGACTCAGTCCTAGCCGGTAGCAACAGTGTGGACCAGCCTTTAGACTAAAATTGTACCCAGCATTGGGTCTTGGACATGGTTCCAAAAATGTTGTAAGAGACTCCCTTCAACTTTAACAGAACCTCAAGTATTCAAAAGCTGGATCTCACAGCTGGATCTCCTTGATTTGAATGTGTCTTCACTGTAAAAGCGAGAGTGCCTGGCAGGTGTGCGAGTTTCCATTGCAAACTCTCCACTATATAAGCGAGAGCACCTGCCAGGTGTGCGATTTTCCACTGCAACCTTCGTACCAATACACATTCTATACCAGATCAGAGCATTTTAATCAAATCATTTAACCTCTTTCCCAGTGGCGTCACAAGGGGGGGGGGGGGGGGGCAACAAACGGAGGGGTGTAGCCGCGGGCCACCGCCCCGGGTGCCGCTGACCCTAGTGACGCCACTGCTCCTTCCTCAGCCATGTAAACTATGTGTGCACCCCGGGTTCTAGAAGTCACGAATATGACCGGGGTAAATTAAAACGCCACTAAGGCAAACAATAATAATATTTATTAGCGACAGTAGTAGTACTCTGGGTGGCTCACAAGGCTAGACATATATGCAGGGGCGCGTAAGGGAGAAAACAACGGGGACGAGCTTAACAGGCTCCTGTCAACACTTTTAAGCAACTCTAGGCCCGCGCGCCTCACCACCGACTACACGCACGGCAGACCGGCGCGGAGCAAACGCCGTACGCGAGCGCTACGACGCCCAGCTAGGAGCGTGTTCTAACAACCCGCTGCAACCCGCTAAACGCCAGCGCCCAAACCGCGCCATCCCGCTGGACGCGGCGGGCGCAAAAAGCCTGAGCGCGCTGACCGAGAGATACGCTGTCGCTAGCGTGAGAAAGGACGAGACGACAGGTCAAAGTAAAAACCATCCAATTCTTCACGCATGTCGCCGTCCCCAACATATCCAAGGCGCTAAGATCCGTATCTAAGCGTTTGACAGCACAGATCAGTTTAACGCGGCCGACAGCAACGCGAACTTTCGAAACAATCTGATCAGCGTCCCTGCAGAGCTCCGGTATCGCAGAACATTCACGGGATTTTCAAGATAGCAGCTAGCATTTACGCAAGGTTTAAACGAACAGCCTCGAGAAGTGATAGCGATCGTTTACGCGACGCCGCTTCGGGCCAGCGACACGAAATCGCGGAGACCGCTCAAGCGTCGAAAAAAGTTAAATATCATCTGAATTACGGTGGCAACGTGAGCTACGGTGTTCGGAAGATCGCCCAGCATATGTAGATACACTTCGGGAATGCGCTATGAATATGAAATTGGCAAAACTTACCTGAAGTAGGACCTCACCAACGCACGTTGAGAGATGCCTTTGTCTGCACGGAAACAGTGGCACGGACGGCAAGAATCCGGAAGCTACTTGTGGCTTTGGATTGGAACGAAGCAAAGGATTGGAATACGACTAGCCATAAATATGAGTTTTGAAACGGGGACTGGTCTTAGATGAGTGACGATATGTATGCCTGCCGGGTATATATGTGTGTACTTTTCAAATAAACTTTAGTTGAGAGTGCGCCCTGTCCTGCTGTCTTTCTCTCTGTTCGTGTATTTTTCGACGCTTTTCCACCGTACATATAGTTTCGGTTTCGACCCAACTCTATTGCAGTTTATATTTCGGTAGCCGGTGTCACTACCATAATCATTAGGTCTGTTCGATTCGGCCAGAAAGTTCTGAACTAGTTTTGTCCGAGTTCAGACGAGTGCAGGAGTCGTGCAGCGGCGGCGCAGAATCACTGCAGCCGCCGGGCTAGGACTGGCGCTGTGATCGGCTTTCCGAGCGGAAGCGCAGGGTGTCGTCTGCATCTGTTGGCTCTTGTTTCCCAACGCCAAATTGTGTGCTACATTTAATTAGTCGCGCTTTGATGAGACCATTCATGTTTCCTTAGTTTTAAAGTATAATAACGGAATCGTTTCTGTGAATATTTTTTATTCGAGTGTACTAAAAACGTTTTCTGCACGAAATGTGTTTCTGTCTGCATTTTTAACGGCCGGTCGGTTCCTGTCGTTTCCATAAGCGTTCGTGTCCTTCACATTCATTTAGCAATAGTAGATTCGTTCCAAGTTTCTCGAGTTTCGCATTTCGACGGTAGGTTCGCGGCATCAGGATGATTTTGCGTCGGGAGTCACTGGCGGCAGCGCGCGGTCGGCAGCGGTCACCTCGAAGACGAAAGCCTGACGATAGCGTTTTGGCCAAGACAGTTATCGACCGTAACTTTGGCGTCAAGCTGAAGCGTTTATTCTGATTCTCAAGAAAGACCTGCGTGGAACTACCAAGCCAATGCCGATTCTCGGCGTTTTTCCCAGGCCCGTTAGTGAACGTCCCCAGATACCAGTGGACAAAGCATGCAGTATTATGCTCAGCTACGGGGCATGCGAGGGCCGATGTACTAACTCCCAGACCTCTGCGATGTATCGGAGTCGTCAGTATGCATTCAAGAGCAACTGAAGGCGGGGACTATCAAGAGTGCGATACCTTTCCCGTGTCTGTAAGAAAGAATATTAACGCTATGGATCCCCACATAGCATCAAAAGGAAACAATTTACGTGAGCCAATATTTCAACACTTACCACAGGGAGCCAAACCTACGCGGGTAGGTGCCTAAAACGCTTTCAGAATATCATAATCAATCAATATCCTACCCTCGGCTACGACCTCAATTCCGCGTCCACCGCGGGTACGTTATTATCATAAATGAGAGGAAATGCAACATTCGTATCGGCGTTATTGTTAAACATCGCAGATATTTGAGCAAGAGCTCCGAAAAATGGCACCGCGAGCAGAGACAAACGAGGGGTGTCGTCTGCTATCGCCGTCTGCTTCTGCACGGACGCTGAACTGACTCCGAAGCCGGTGCAAGATTTTGAGGAACTGGGTCTGAACTCATTCAGAACTGGGATAAATCGAACGCGCCAGTGCAGCGGCCGTGCAACTTCCGGTTGAATCTAATGTACCAGTTCCTGCACTGCTGAACTAGTTCAGCCAGTTCAGGCGAATCGAACAGACCTATTAATGGAGTTATCGTGTTCTCAACGCAGTTTGAAGACAATTTTTGGGGAGAGCAGACATAATCTCCCAGCCTCTTCTCCTGTTATACGTTCCATGATAACCTTTGTTTGCTGATTGAAATCTACATCAACTTATGTGCAAAAAAAAAACAAAGAAAAAGAAAAAAAAAACAGGGTGTTCGACGTCTTAATTTAAGTTGATTTTTTTTTATTTGTGAGGACATGCAATTGCTTAATTAATCATTGGATATTTGTTTTAAGTTTTTAATTTTTGCTTAAAAATTATTTGTATTTTTTTTTCTTGGTCAGAAATTTTGGTCGTGTTGCGCGGCTTAGTAAAAGCGGGTTGTTTTGAGATTTTCAAGATCCCGTACAGCCGACAATACACCAGTGACGTAGGTAGAGGGGAGGCGGGGGGAGCTTTCAGGGGAAAGCCCTCTTCCTCCTGCCTCTTTCTCCTCCTCGTCCCTCCTCCTCCTCCTCCTCCCTCCCACTTGGTGCATTATGGGAGACGTCCCATAATCCAACGCGCGCTTCACCGCGGTGCATTATGGCACGTTTCTCATGATGCGCCGTGCGGTTACGCCGACAGCGACGCGTCACAATGACGCGTTACGGCTAGCGTTACGGTCGCCGTCGCCGTAACCGTTACGCGTCAGCGTAACGATGTTTCGTGACGCGTCGGCGTAACGCTTTTCGGGACGCATCGGCGTCGCCATCGGCGTAACCATAACACGTCGGCGTAACGTTTTTTGTGACACGTCGGCGTCGCGTAACGCTTTTTCATGACGCGTCGGCGTAACGCTTTTTCGTGACGCGTCCGTGTCGCGTAACGCTTTCTCGTACGCGTAACGCTTTATCGTGACGCTTCGGCGTCGCGTAACGCGTCAGCGTAACGCTTTTTCGTGACGCGTCGGCGTCACGTAACGATTTTCGTAACGCTTTTTCATGGCGCGTCACGAAAAAGCGTTACGCCGACGCTTTACTATTACGCCGACGGCGACGCCGCTCAACCCAGAAACGGGCGCCTAAGAGCTGCGCTCAGAGGTGAAAGAAACATCAATCAATTAAGGGTTTAAAGTGTGATGGTTAAGGTTTTATAGGCAAAAAAGCTTCTGTGTCTAAATATTGCTAGAACATGGAAGCATCCCGGCGATGTTGCCGCGATTTGGCTGGTGCAGTGCCGTCATTCGGTGTTGCAAAACAGAGCCCGATATACCCTTTAACAGCGGCGTACCAAGTTGTTTTTGTGCCCTTGGTATACCTTGGGCGCCGCCGGTTAGTGTTTGCCCTGCCCAGTGGCGGCTGTTTCAGGGGGGGGGGGGCAAAACATATTCCTTACCCCCCCCCCCCCACTCTGAGAACTGGGGGATGGGGGGCAAGCGCCCCCTTGCCCCCCCGGTTGGTACGCCCATGCCCTTTAATTATACCGAGGATAGAACTTCGTATATTTTCAGCAATATCGTTTAGAAGGTGGCTGCAGAAACGGCAAATGTTGCCGTCATGTAGCCGGGATGCAGCAATATCGTTTGGAAGCTGGCAGAAACGGCAAATGTTGCCGTGATGTAGCCGTCATGTTGCCGGGATGCAGCAATATCTTTTAAAAGCTAGCAGAAACGGCAAATGTTGCCGTGATGTAGCCGTCATGTAGCCGGGATGCAGCAATATCTTTTGGAAGCTGGCAGAAACGGCCAATGTTGCCGACATGTAGCCGACATGTAGCCGGGATGCAGCAATATCTTTTGGAAGCTGGCAGAAACGGCCAATGTTGCCGTCATGTAGCCGGGATGCAGCAATATCTTTTGGAAGCTGGCAGAAACGGCCAATGTTGCCGTCATGTAGCCGTCATGTAGCCGGGATGCAGCAATATCTTTTGGAAGCTGGCAGAAACGGCCAATGTTGCCGTCATGTAGCCGGGATGTCGCGATATTGGTTGGAAGCTGGCAGAAACGGCCAATGTTGCCGTGATGTAGCCAGTTCAGTGCCAGCATCATGAATGCTGGCTCTAGACTGGTCAAGCTGGGCCCATATGGGGCCACCTTAACCATGCTGCGACCAATGTTGGCACAATATCTTGTGCTGCCTGGGCGGCTGCATAATTACAAAACCATCGTATTTACTCGAGCAATGGCCGCACTGTTTATGAAGAAAAACCTGAGGGTTCGCTTTTGCCTGGAGCGCGCAGATTGCCAACCACCGCGATCAACAGCAGCGATCTCCAGCTTCTTACAAGACAGAGATAATGTTCCTCGTGCGAAGATACTCATCTGCGAAGATTGCATTTGTATGGAGAATCGTGTTCTCGATCTGGTTATTCGCTATGTTATCTATCTGCAACGCAATGATTGGCTGTATATGTGTTCCGTGGGAAGGTAGATGGAAGGGTCCTTGTTCATAAATAGTGCGGCCATTACTTCCGAGTAGGTACGGAATTAGCCATTTGCCTCCCCCCCCCCTTTGCGGCATCCGCAGGGCCGGCAACCAAAGCTCCGCTGTCCCCCATGCACCCCCGGAAAGGGACGACCATACCATTTAGTTGGAGCGAAGCTTCGTCGAAAACATTCATTCTTTTTACTGTTAATCATAGGAAAGCAATGGAAAATATTGCCAAATGCCTCATCAAAACAAAATGTCGGACAAAAAACAAACGAAACCCACAAAGGGGTCGAACTCCCGGTCCGCTGCGTACGCGGCAGACGCGTTACACTATGATACTTTACGGGCTTCGGAAATCACGCTTTGACAGTTTGTTTTATACGAGAACCAAAACATTTCGCGTCGTGCGTATAGCTCTTTCCGGTCGAGGTGTAGTCAATTAGAATCTGCAATACCCGCCATCGTCTCGCACTTTCCGGCAAGGCAAGGAGAAGATCCGCTTCATTACGTAGGCATCCGAGGCGCTACGCGTCCGAAGGGCTGGACGCTCTGGCGTAGACGCCCAGCACCGCCGCGAAGTCGGCGACGGACTTGCGGTCAGTCGAGCCCCTCGGGCCTGCGCTGCCGCTGGGCGCCGGTCCCGCCCGTAATGGCAGCTAAATGCTCCGTCACCAACTTGAGGGCGGTGGACATACGGTCATTGAGGGCCAGGATCTCAACCGACGACGGACCGGAGCCCAACTCCGACTCCGTGTCGCTGGAGGGGTCCTCATCCTCGGCTCGCAGCTTGGGAGGCATGGGCAAGAAAACAAAAACGCACGGCAAACAATTAAAAATAAAGAGACAGTGAAGCGAACATTAAAAAAAGCAATTGATCGCTAATCCCGTGCGTACATGGAGCAAGAAAACTGGCGCCGATAATTGAACGGTGTGGACGCCGATCGCAAGTTTCACGATCGGTAAGTCGTAGTCACTTGTTCTTTGTCGCCCCGCATTTTCTTCTGCCCATAGTGGCATCTACTGTGTAAAGCGAGTCGTAGCACACCCGGGCTGAGGCACAGTGAGTCGAAATCCGCGGCTCGTCAAGCAGCACGCCGGCCCTGCTGTTTGCGTACGGCGGCAGGGCAACCTGACGACGATCTCCATCGGCCATGCAGCAACCGCATTGGTACCTTAAAATAGAAACCGGCATAACTATACATGTTAGTTTTACAATAAAGAGCGATCATCTATCAGTCAGTGCTGCGGAGCCGCGGGTTCCGTCGCTGAGTGCGTTCGTTCTTTGTATCCGGAGTCCGGTGTCGACGCCGAAGACGCTTCGCTGGCTTCGCAGCGCCGTGGAATGCCGTCGTCTACGTTTACGGCGCGTTCGAGGCGTCGGCGTCGCGCGTAGAAGCGGCGTCGTATGGGATGCACCTGATATCTTCGTCCACCCAAGAATTTCCATACGACGACACCGCATTCGATGAACGTTTTAAAATGAGACCGTCGAATACGCACACATTAAAATAAATCAGTCCGCCGAGCACGCCCACATTTCAAAATCAGTCCGCCGAAAACGCGCGCATTTCAAAATCAGTTTGCCGGACCTGTGATTGGCTGGCGCACGCCCTTCCCTGCTGCCTTCCCGTTACGACAGCGCCCCTGACGGGGTGCGGCTAAGTGTAAACACCGATCTTTGATCTGATTTTTATTAGGAAATCGGCCGCCCTTGAATGTGATTTTAGATTTTAGGATGCTTTGGAGCCCGTGGATTGCGTTATGACAATAAATAGACGATCTCAGGATCCACTAGAGCAGTTTCTGTCGGTATTTGAGAATTTAAAAAGGCTAAAATCTTGTATTTATTTTATGAAATATCAAAACTTAAATAAAAATTATCATGAAGAGCACTTTGTGAAAAAAGCTATTTTAAGCTGTTTCATTAATACGCGAAGCTTTTTGAGGCACCTTTGAGAAGATTTGAAACGGGAGGCAAAAAGATAAAAAAATAGGATCCATAACACCATGTGATCGAAACGTTATTGCCCCTTTTTATCGGTAGTCTAAGCTTACAAATATCTCTTCAAATATAACTCACAATGTACTGACTTATTGAAAAAAGAGTTTAAAATAATTTGTCAAAAATATTTATAAAGAAAACATTTCTTAAAAAAGATCTTAAAAGAACTCAGAAGGTTAATTTATGGTGAACTGATTCATCGAAAAAAGAGCTGATAAGAACGTCTCAAAGTTTTTTGATACAGAACCGTTTCATAAAAGAATGCCTATAAAAACTCTTGAACGGTTGTTTATAAAGAACTGGTTATCAATAAGAGCTCAAACAAATTTTTTAGTTGTTTTCACAAAAAAGATGGGCATCAAAATGGAGCTTAAAAGGTCTCCTTAGAAGTTTTTACGAAAAACAGCTTCAGTGGGGGCGCCTAAAATAATTTTTTGGGAGTGGAAAGTATGGACAATCCGAATGACCTTTAAGAGTTCTTGTACGACTAGATTGTTCCAGTGTCAGTAGGTTACCTGTCAGTACTTAAACCGTGGTGGCAATTGCGGCAGTTGCACGATTTCGAAGCCATATGGTCGGAATCGCGACAGCTCGCAATAATAAATGAAGCCAGACCCAGCAAAATGGTTTACGTGGGACGCTATGTTTACGCCAGCCCCGCCATGAAAACAAGCACACGCATAGCACTTCGAAGCCGTGTACGGGCGACAGTTGTTTACGCAAACTATAAAGGTTGAGGATATGTTCCGCTGTTGAGCTCGGTGAACGGGAAACGACTTGCACCCACAAGAACATGAGAGCTGACCGAGCTACGCAGTCTGTCAAATTTACGCCGCAAACACTGGTAGCCCTGTTTGTTATTGTTGAAACCAAAACGAAAAACCCGACCTTGTGATAATGTGAAGACAATAACAATTTCATCTATATGTAGTTTGTTTCTCATAAGCATAAAAAAGTCGAATAAAAGGCTACCATGACACGGAAAAGCAAGTTTAAAATGAACATTCCAGAAGTCAATCACCTTTCATAAAAAAATGATAGCAGAGAAAAGGTGCTCATCTAGCTAAGCTCTGGGTGGACATAGAACAGGGCTGCCCTAACTTAAATTGTGTCTAACGACGTAAATATTGAGAATCTTCTTTTTTGTGTCTGCAATAATTTACAAAAACATGTCACTATAAGATTTTGTATTTAATTAAATCATGACATGTTTTTAACGCTATCCCCAATCCCAAAATATTGTCCTTCCGCCCGTCCGTGTATTTTCCTTGAAATTTTAATGGGGGAAGTGACATCACGATAGGTCACCTGGCGTCACGTAACCTATACACCATTCAGGAGAATATTGAAGAAATTGACGGCATTTGCCCAATGAGTCAACTCAGTTTCTTCGCTAAATCCTAACAGGAAAGTTAGCGTCCTGTGGCCAAGAAATAAATTTACTTTCCCCGCTAAATTCAGTGGGAAATCGACGTCACGTGACCTATACACCAAATCGGTTACCATCTAAATTTAGCTGGAAAATTCACATCTTATGACCCAGACAACAATCCAGTTTCTCCGCAAAATTTAGGGGGGAAATCGACATCACGTGACCTGCAGTCACGTGATTTATGAAATAATTAAGTTCTCTGATAAGATTGGCGGGAAAATGTAGGTCACGCGAAACACCGATTCCCCACCCGATCCCTCTCCTCCCTTCCCTCCGCTTTTCTCTCGCCATCCCTCCCCATTCTACCAAAAATCTCCTACATGACCCTAGGGAATGTGTCTCCAGCATTTCATGCGTTATAGAACTTTGAATTCTAGGGCCCAGACACTCTTTATCTCAGCGTCCCTTTAAAGGGACACTGAGAGGGTATTTATGCTGACCAAGGTTTTTATCTGAACATAATATATGAGAGTAACTACCCCAAACCCAATTTTCTGATCAAAAGCAGGTTTCTTTCCAGCCGAAAACTGCCGATCAGGAATAGGCTAGTTGAGTCGAGCTCACTTTCTTCTCCGTAGTCACGTGCTGTTCTTTATGGGTTAGATACAAACACCAAATATATACAAAGTCGTGGTTCATCGAAGGCACACACTCAACATTAAAAATATAATAAAATATTGACGCGTGCGCAGCTGGACAAGTAGGGAGCGCGCCCGTGACAGAATGGTTATCGTGCTTAGCTCTTACGCATAGGGCCCAGGCTCGATGCCTGAAAGTAGACGCACCCTTGAGTGCGTGGCGAACCACTCGCTGAACTCGCAGAGAAGTTCGAGCAGCATTTGTCGTTCAGCAGAAGGAAACTTTGGGTAGATGTCATCCTCCGGGGATAGTGTCTGCGCTGCTTTGAGGAAGTAGGGTATTCCGAGTTGGCTGTGATTGCGGCTGAGTCACGTAGTTCTTCAATGAGCCCCACGGAACTACCTTTCGTTAAGTGTTGCGGCTCGTGTCGGAAGTTAATCACCAGGACTGTGACACGCCCGTCTTGCAGCACCTCTTACAACGCCAATTTCTCTTCCCAGAAGCAACTGAACACTTCCGTCGAGCTAGTAGCGTCCGCTTGTTGCGTCATCAGTCCCGACGGGTAAAAACACACTCGATCGCGGAGGCAGGTTCATGCGGTTGGCGATGACTGGGAACGCGGATGACGTGGCGTGTGACAGGAGTTAGCAGCGTCAAGCAGTTCACTCCCAGATCGATAACAGCGCCGTATATGCACAAGAAATTCATTCCGAGGATAACGTCCCTCACACAGTCTTGCAGAACCGAGAACTTCACAGGGACATCTCACCGTCAATCTCGACCCAAGCAGTGCATTTCCGACTGGTGCTATGAGGTGGCTTCCTGCGGTTCGTATTTGAGATCCCTCCACAGCGTCGTCACTTTCCGAAGACGCCAAAAAAATGTCCTACTCAAAACGGAATAGTCGGCTCCGGTGTCCATGAGTGCCGACGCGTCGTGCGTGTACGTCGATAACAACGTTGATGTTATTGGGCACTCTTGCAAAAGCGTCGTTTTGATGCGTTGTGTCGCAAGAATGGGCGCTCCCCAATGTTCTTGGAGGCTCTTTACGTCGTCAGCCTACAGCAACTTCCCCTCCAGTGGTTGCCGCGCTCTTCGTTTTTCCGGTGAGACAGGGGGGGGGGGTGGAGGTGGCAAAGCTGGCTGTAGTAGCAGCGGCGATAGACATGGCTAGCTCTCCGCAGCGGAAACATACTGTGCGCCCGTCTGCCGTCCTCTACAAGTAGGTCTTTCGAGCCCCACGTTGCTACTGGTGGAAAGTGGACTATGTCGAAGGGGCCTCTCGTCGTGGTGCCACCGAATACTGCCACGAAGGAGGAGCTATGGGCGAGGAGCTACGGCAACGTAGCTTGGGGCCGGTGGTTTTGGAACGGCGTTGAAAAGAACCTCCGGCTACAGCGCCTGCTTTACGGTTTCTCTGACAACCTCGGTGATTGAGGGCGAAGCAGGTCTTGCGGCTGTAGGAAGGAGCTTCTTGATTTCTTCCCGGACGACGTCGCGGATGATCTTGAGGATGTCATGCGGTATTGCAGCTGGAAGAGGAAAGAGTACCCCACTAAAAAATATTTTTTACCGGAATGTCATTTCAAGTGCAAGTTTATTTTACTGGATCATGGGACTGTTTTCACTTCCAGTAAAGCCGTAGATTACCGGAATGTCACCGGATTATTTTACATGATTGTCACCGGCTGTTTTACAGTAATGTTACCGTGTTTTTACCCGAATGTCGCCAGAATATTTACCAGTATGTCACCAGACTTTTACCGGAAGCTTATTTCCAGTAAAAGTCTATTCTACTGGATTATGCGGGACTCTTTTCGCTTCCAGTAAAGCCAGAATTTACCAGAAGTCCACCAGATAATAATAATAATAATATCTTTATTATCTCTGAAAAAATACATGTGTGCTCCTGCAGGGCGCACACTGGTGGAGGAGGTGTTTGGAGAGTGGCGTCTCCACGGTCCCCGAGCCAAGCGGGTTCGCCCGCTCACGTATGGCTGTGCGTGGCTTTCCCGTGTCTGTGAAAAGGGCATCCTGGTGGTTAGAGCCGGAGCCCGGGGTAGGTCTGAACCCTTCGGGGCCCCCCGGATGAGGCAATACACCACTTCGGCCCTCGCTTCTCATAGACGGGAGTCCTGGTAAGGCCCGGCCAGGATGATTCAGTCTAGTCGCCTTTTCTCTTCTACTATCACCTCCGATCATTCACTTTTACCTTTCCTGTTTCCTTTACTTATCTCTCACTAATCTTACTCCTTTTCACCCCTCTTTGGCGGCAAGGGCTAACCTTGGGTGGCAATGGACCTCTGTCTTGACCCACACTTGGGTATAGTTTCCGGCAGCACTGTTAGTGTAACGTCTCCAGC
>JAZHYW010045469.1:0-21658 GCA_037355805.1 Ixodes ricinus
AACATGTATTGGTGTCTTGGCTGGGGCCAGGAACTGTGTCAGCTAAAGCAGCAGGTGGTAGCTTAGCGGGGACTGGTTTAGGGGAACGTGACTGAAACGTCTGCTTAGCTCTTCTAGCAGTTAATGTAGTGGTCTTACACAGTAAATTTATTTTTGCGCTTTCTTTTATTTTTTGTTAATACATATATACACCATTTATTTTCCGCTCGGTTGTCCTGCCTACGCTAGATTCGAACGTGTCGTTCCGGGCGAACGTGACAGTCAGCGAATATGGAGACCGGAAAGCCGCCGAAGGTGCGTGAATAACCGCCCCCCCCCCCCCTTCCGGCCGTCCTAAAAAAGAAGCTCCCAAATTTGCACAGAGAAATATCCTCTGGACAACAATGAACCTTTGCTTATAACAAACTCCTAAAACTTAGTGATAAATATAATTCGGGCTGCAGGTGGCACCAGTGATCTGTTGAGGAACAAGCAAATCTGCAAAGGCCAGCATTGTCGTAGACCAGCTCTGACACGGACACGGAAAATGCGTGTAAATTACAAAATAATTAGGAACATACCGCAGTCGCGAGTGCTGGCGTTGCATATCTCTTTTATGGATGGCAACAGGTGAGAACAGCTCCTAACAGAGTCTCTCACCGCCCGACCAAATCTCCTCAGTGGCTACAAAGATCGCTGAAAGGCAAATGAAGATACAGCTCCATTCAGAGATGCAGTTTTCGTTGTTTGTAGTTCGTAATGTGGAAACTTGCTTCTGTCATTCACACATAACAACACCGAATATATATGGGATGCAGAGCGTGATGCAGGAATGGCCCAGGGGGGGGGGTTATAGGCGTTTGTTAGCGTACTATAGGCAGAGAGGAACCCTCCCCCCTCCCCGGTTTCCACACTCCCAAATTCTCATCACATGCAGAAACCAAGAGGGTGTCAGGACTTCCCGACCTCTCCAAATCCGCCCCGGAAAGGGTGTATCGTTAACATGTGAGGATAGGAAAATACATTGGGGCACCTATTAGATTTAGGCTGGAACAATTCAACATCTTATACAAATGCAAAATAAAAAAGATGTATAAGGCGATGATTACGATGAAGAGTAGCGGCACAGCCCGGATTGGTTTTTCAGGCATGTACTCTTCAGCTGGAAAGTTCCATTTGACGAGAGGCCGTTCCTATCGCAAGGCTCTCCTAGATTCGTTTTGGATATATTTCTTGGGCTGGGGAAATAAACCCTGTTCTAATACTAATATAGTGTAAGCGTGAAACAAAAAGGGAAGGAGGAGGAAAAATAATGTGCCACTGGCAAAAGTGTGTGCTTGACACCAGACTTGGACGTAATCCGCATTACAAATAACGAAATTACTTGTAATCCCTTACATTGTCCAGTAATGTAGTAATAGAATAATGACATATTTTTTAAACTAATTCTTGAAGTAATTTCCCCACATATTTACGTCTCGGATTCATTGTAATCCCTGACAATCTTCACACATCCCTCCCCCCCCCCCCCAATTTTTTTTTTTTTTATTGGAGGTAAAATTGAGCGCAGTCACACTGGCACGCGCACTGACCAGCGCAAAGCGAAGGCTTGACACTGTTCAGTCATCCAAAGACTTTCTTCACAACGCCCAGCCCCTGAACCTATTTGAATCTATTCTTTTAGACCTTAACAACAATGTCAAAAGATCTTCTAATGGGTATTTCTGGCCAAAAAAGAAAGAAAAAAAAAATTGGGGTGCAAGTTATATCCGCTATTTTTAGTCCCTTTGTTCTTTGCGATCGAACACGGGGAGAGGAGGAGCCACCTCGCGATTGTATGCCTCTTCGAAAAGCTGGTGGCGTTAAGTGCACAGACAATAATTAACAATCTCCCTCTCGGTTATTGGGAGGAGACGAGGAGTGGCGCTCCTTAGCGCCCTCCTCGGGAACAAACGCCGTGTTTCGAACAGACCCTTCGACCATAATCAATAGTGCGCTCACTAAAAGCCATCATGAAGACGTACGACGCAAGGCTCGTGAAAGATATGTAACACTACTCTTTTCTCCCAAACGCATCTAGATAAAATGCAATCTAGCCCCTCTTGCGTGTTCGATGTCATCGAAGTCCACTTGGAAGAAAAACAAGCGCATGCGTGGTTGTGACTGATTAAGAGGGGGTGTCCGGATGTCCTCACCCCCTTCCTTGAATTATGCGTTTGTGAAAATTTAGGGCGGGGAAACAGGGGGGGGGGGAGTTCCCGAACATCGACATACAACCCGCAAACCGACCGGCTGCGCCGACATGATCTCGATGTACGTGGACGTGGAACACAAGACGTGGGATGAGGTGTTCCCATACGTCATGTTTGCGTACAACACGGCGGTTCAAGAACCACTTGGATTACACCTTTTTCAGCTGGTGCACGGCACAAAGGTGACGACAATGCTCGACGCCATGCTGCCCCACGACCCGATGGACAACGGCACCGACGACGCCCAACTGGTCACTCAACGGGCAGAAGAAGTACGCCAGCTAGCCCTCCTTCGCATAAAGAACCAACAACGTGTCGACGCTGGCCGGTGCAGCCTTGGTCGCCGCGACGTGGAGCTCCAGCCCGGAGACAGGGCGGGGTTTGGACGCCCATTCGCCGCCGCGGCCTTAGTGGGAAACTGTTAAACGCACTTTGGAAGCTGGCTAAGGTAATTCGCCGCCTTGGGGACTTGAACTTTGAGGTACTCCTCGACGGAACCAGACCATCAGGACGCCGCTAGCGGTTACAACTCCAATTGGTCAACGTAGTCCAACTCAAGCCGTTCTACGCACGTTAGGGTTGTGACACCGCAAGTCGATTTCCTGTCTCACCTTAATGGACCTTTTTCCAAATACCGGACGGGCACCAGGCGGTGGCTGCACGAACTAAAAGTGGAGGAAGTGACCTACCTGTGCTACCAATCAATAATGGGAGCTATGCTACCAGTTTCTTCGCTCTCTGAGTGCGTCGCGTGCCCACCGCGACTTTAATCGGGGCCTTCAGCCAAAGAACCGCGGCCTGGGCGTCGCCCGGAGAAGTGGCTTCCGGGGTCACGCGGTGTCGCACGTGGACATGCCGTGTTGGTGCGCGTGGTCGACCGTGGCTGAGGTTATAAAAAGGGACGCTCTGGAAGTAGAGGGAGGAACCTCGGGCAGACCCCGTGACACGACGAACTGGGGCAGGTCTGGCTGACGGGCGGCCGGCTGACCCCGGCGCCCGTCAGCCCGTTGCCGGCCGCCGTTGCCGGACGCTCTCTGAGGCTCTGGCTCCCGACGTCGAAGGCAGACGGATGGACCGGGTCGGACGGAGAGGGGCATCCGTGGCGACCACCCAAACGTCGTGTTTTTCTTTCCGTCCACTTTCTTTTTTGTGTAACACAATAATAAATATGTTGCAATTACGTGTTCTACACGCTGATCCACAGCCTCCTTCCGAATTTCCTCGATTTTTCGTACCAACTTCCGCCGCTTGGCATCGATGCTCGGGCGCTGAACGCTTCTCGGAAAAGGTCCATTGTTTTACTCATTTTTGCTTCGCTTTTGCGTTGCACTGGTGTGACGAGGCGCTTTTGAAGGGGGAATAATGCCACCTGCAGGGCCAATCAAGCAAACGCTTGGTCACGGAATCTCTAGAAGACCTCGCGTTTATTAAGGCGAAAGCTTTACATATGTTATCGTTCAGTCGACCTTCAAAGTCCTAGAGCGAAAACACGTCGGCGACAAGAAAAGTAGTACAAAACGCGTTGGCGGCACGAAAGGCACCAAAACGGGAAGGTACCAATGAAACGGCCCCGTAAGCGCGTCGTTAAAGAGCGCGCTGTCTTCAAAGGTTCGCTATCACCTTAGCACGTTGTAATCGGCGAATGTGCTTTCGCCTTCAAGTAGTCTTTGAGATAAAATAATATACCCTGTGAATTTTTCTTACTCAGGGCGTAGCTTTTATAATTGCATCCTAATTTCTTGTTCTCCAAAGTGCCTGTTCATTCTCGCCCCGGGCTCGGCGACGCTCGAAGCTTCTTCGCCGAAATATTCAAGGTAGTCACGCACACTGAATAAGGAGCTCCGCGGAACCTTGTGGGGGTCAGTCTCGCTTTCGCTTGCTGTTACGCCACTAAGTCGACGCCCGCTTTTCTGCTGCCTCAACGCCTCGTTCTTTATTTTGGTTGGCACAAGTTCGCCGATTGGCCGCCTGGATTTTTAGTTCACGGTTCATCCCCTCGTCGCCTTCCTTCGTGACAATAAGATGAAATTTAAACATTCCAGCCAGCACAGCATGTCGGCCAGAACTGAACCTACATCGGCCAGTTCCGGAAAGCTGACGACGGAGCCTGGCCAGTGGCAGCCAGGCCTAGTGCTGGTCGACATGCTGGTGCTAGCTGGGATGCAGTGACTTCCGTCCACGCCCGACAGACGCCGACATCATCGGGTCTGCCCCCTTTCCCTTTTCAGTCGCACGCTGATCCAGAGAGACTAGCGATGCGATTGAAGCGAGTGGAGAAAATATTTCATTTGGAATGAGTGCGAAAACTTAAAGGGGAATAAAAGGACCGTGGGAAGACATTTTTTTTATGGTTTGCAGGAATACATCGCTTTTTACACGCCCAGGTATTAACAAAAAGTAAGTTTATATGACTCAACTTAGGATTTTATCGGGAAGATTTCATCCTACCGATTAAGGCTGGTTCACATACTTGCTGCTGTTAACATACCGATAGAATGAAGACAGGTTTTCTAGCCTCTGCGGTTTTGGGCAGTCGCAAAACCAGCCTTAATTGTCGGAATATGAAATGTTCACTCGACTCATGTAGTCCCGCTAACCCCCCCCCCCCCCCCCCCTTCCAAAACGCACATTCGTTGCGGCGACATCACGGGGAAACTCCCCGAAAAGCCAGAACTATCACGATTCGGTCGTAGGAGGCTGATACATTTCCAGGCAGTTGGGAATCGAACATTCTGTGCTTCGCAAATACCATTCGAGGGGCCTGAAAATTCTCCCCTTCAAGAAAAGTTGTAAATTTCCGGGTGGTGCGTGCGGGACCCTTCTATAACATATCGAGTATATTATACTATCAGTGTAACTCAGTTTATCTACAGTGAAAGAGCAATATAAACCAGAGATGCAAGTTGTGTATAATTTTTATTTCCTTAACATTTTTTTAATTATGCTATTGTTTTCTATCAGTAGCATCAAACTGATTTGCGCTGTGGCAATGTCAATAAATATTTACTACAGTAAATCACCTCAGCTGAGAGCCCTCCCATCTGCAGCAATGACACATAAACGTGCTCACCTTTTCTGCGATCAACCTTGCAAGCCAGGGCTAAGTGAAAATACAGCAAACAGATTCCGAGAGCGGTTACCTTGATGCCAAGCATATCGTATATTCGAGACAACTTCAAAAGATGCACCAGATCGATATGAAAAGATGCACGATACGCACGTTCTTGTGGAAACACGAGAAACGCGTGAGTCGTGTCTGTGCAAACAGGAAGCTGTCCGCGCGCCAGGGTCACTGCCATGAAAAATCACCCAGGCTGTCAACGTGAGTAGATATCTGTTTCATCTTAAGATGTAGCGCAGGATGGGCTACTAGCGCGAGCTCCTTGCTCACGGAAGATCTCAGCGGCCCAAGCTCGTGCATTAAGGGCAGCTGCCAATGCTATGAGCTCGCGCTTCTAGCCTTAGCTGCGGTACAACATAAGGTGAAACGGAGTATAGATACCAACAGCGATCTCGAGCGTCTGCGTAAAAAATGGCTTCATTCATAAATTACAGGCTTTGGTTGAGCGAAATGCTACATATTGGTGATGGGTCAGCTTGCACTTAGAGAAACTAACGTAAAAAGACGAAAGAAGAACAGTATATTTTGGTCTGCCTCACCCAGATAACTTGCAGGATGAATTTTTAGCGTGTAACGTAAATTTGATAATCTCTTGTGTAAATATTCTTTAAAACTACTGCTTGTTTGTATTCAGAAACATGGTAGCGCTTAGACGAGGACAAAGGAGGAAACTGGACAACACAGAGCGCTGATTTCAACTGTTTAATCAACGTGAATCGGGAAGTACACTTTAAAAAATATATATACGGAGGGGACAATATGCCCCTCCTCCTCATCCGTACCCTCTCCTCCTTCCTCCATCTACTCCCTCCCGTGCTCCTCGCCTCCTCCCCTCTCCCTCCTCCTACCTCTCCTTCTCCCTCGTCCTCCTCCCTCCTCCTCAATCTTTCTCCTTCTCCTCCCTCCTCCTCCTCATCCTCCTCATTCTCCTCCTCCATCCTCCTTTTTCCTCCTCCTCCTCCCCCCTCCCCCTCCTCCATCCTCCTCCCTCCCGCGTGGTGCATTATGGGAAACGTCCCATAATGCAACGCGCGCATACCGCGGTGCACTACGAGAACTTTCCCATAATGCACCGCGCTGTTACGCCGACGCCGACGCCGCCCGCCGGAAACAAGCGCCTTAGAGCTGCGCTCTAAAAAAATTCACAGTGCGGTGCGACGCCTAGCGGGACGGCCCAGATCCGAGAGGAAGTTTGTCATGATGTTCTTCATTTGCCGCACACGGACAGCGTGGTCCTCTTGCAGGTGGACAGCCTCGGTGTTCGGATGCTGGTGGCCATAGTATCTCGAGGCGTTTAAATGAAATTTGGATCAGTAGTTAATAGCTGCAAGTATATAAATATTGTTCACTGCTTAGTATTACGGGAAATTTAGGATTGTATTCCGGTAATCTTAAAAATTATATATATTAGGGATGGGCATAGATTAAACCTTTTAACAGGGTTAATCCCGACGCGTGCGCGCACACGTCGCCTCTGATCCAGAGTGGACCGGCGGCCCCGGCCTGGAGCCCTTAAGGCTTATCTTTTGATGTTTCTTCCGTCTCTTAACTTTTTCCACCACACCGAAGACGGCGTGCACAGCGTGCACGATCTTTACGCTCGCCGAAAGCGTCGAAAGGCCTCCACGTGCGATCACCGGAAAAGGTGGTCACGTGGTGCGGCTGGTGCCGGAAACGCAGTTTTAAGTTCGAGCTTTGACACGGCGTGGCGCCAACTTTGCGTAGGGCTAGGTGCGCACTCATGTAAACGTTGCCGCATCGGCTTCATTCAAAAAACGATTGGAGTCGATGCGCTGAAGTCGCATTCATGTAAGCACGGCTTATTCTGTTGTAGCGATGCACTCCTTGAAAAATGACTGAGCAGGCTTTTCACTGGGAGATTGTCATTATAACTGTACTTTATTGATTGTGCTAAGATGTGGCGGTATAGGCGTGCCCATTCATTGTTTTATATAATAAATATATTGGTGTTCATTCAGTTTTTCTTGATTTGTTCATTTCGCAAATGTAAAACATGACAAGCCCTATGTTTCTTTAGGAAAGCTGTTGAAGGGGTCCTCGACGGGACTCAAGGAATTCCATGGCCGCATTTCTACGAGATTCGTTTCTTCCTGGGGGCTCTGCCAGTAAAAAAGCAAGCGTCTGCTGAGGAGTGCGAGGACTCCCGCTACGAATTAGAAGTATCGTAATCATTTGGAGCTTCAATTGTTTTTACACACTTTATTGAACTGCTTAAAGGGAAGCTACGGAGCTTCTTGAAAAAAAAATGAGTTAGAAGTGAATCCTAGATGTATTTCTATCCGTGAACCCGAATACCCAAAACATTTGCTGCGCAAGTATTGTTAAACGCGAGAAAACGCGAAAGACAGTCGCTGTACATGACGTCATCGATTGATCTTTTGGCTGCCCAAGGCTAAGGAGGCGGGGCCTCAGCCCTATTTTCAAATTGCTCTTACGGCTCTCCGGCGCGCCGCATTGAAACATAATTGTGATATATGTTAATCTAAAGGCCAAATAAACGCGATACAAGTGTTTTTGTTCTTAAATGCAGAACCGCCCCATCTTCCCTTTAACATAAGTTACCACTACCAATGGGTGACACCATAAAGATGCAGAAGTGTGGTAAGCAGGGCTTGTTGGTATGACATTGTGAACAGTACAGCGCACAAAATGACAAGGAGAGAGAAGAGGAACATGCACGACACACAAGTGCTGCCTCGCAACTAAATTTATTCACAAAAAGAAGAAGAGAACGTACCGAAAGTCACGCTGTGCCAGAGCGTGACACACACCACAGAACACCATCTAACAAACATGTCTTTACCCATAGTCCTGTCTAAAAACAAGGTTTCTGTTTGAAGCAGTGTTACTGATGGGTGGCTATATACAGCAGTCTCCCATACTACTCTTAATACAATGGGCTTCCAAACTTTCGCTATTCGCTTCGTCTCAGTTATGTCCAATTATTGTTTGTGCTGCTAAGGATTGGAGAACACGAGCAGGTATGGCAACGTACGGGGGAGATGACTGTCCACCGTAGATTTCAGCGAACGACCATGCCGGAGAAGGTGACATACCGGTACCGGATATATTTGGTCCTCATACCGTCTACCACATGTTGGTAGGAGCATGTGCACAACGCCCGTGAGTGAACACAAAGCACATGGGCGGCTCTGGCGTTTCCGGCATTGGCTTTTTTAAGGTCTTCCGCTATTGAGCGAACCTGGACCAGATATTTCGCCATTCTTTCGGGAGCCGAAAACACCACGGACACATCGTACCTTTTGGTTACTCTTTAAATTATGCTATGTTTTGTGCATATAAGGAATAACCACCATTTGTTTCCGATGATCTGTAGGTTTGCTCTGCTGACTCCATTTGATCTTACGGACCCCCCCCCCCTCTCGTTCAAAAGCTGTGACGGGAAGACCGATGAGCGGAGTCCCCGAACTAGAGTGTTAAAATTATCCCGGACAGTGTGAAAGCAGAACTGCGCAAACGCAAATCCAAGTATAAAAACAACAATCTCGCAATCTCCCTCTTAATAACTTTCGAATGTGCTGACTTATAATGAAAGATGCCTTTTCTTAACCAGGTGAGAAGCTCCAGCAGATATGGAAGTGTGAAGAGATCATGAAGAGGTCTAGAATTATTAATTCTCGTCCTAGGGTTGTTAAACCGTGAACTTAAAACCAAATCTACACCGAGAAAGTTCGTTCCACGACCGCATCAACATTATCACCTTCAGCGAATTTAGGATACACAAGCAAAAATCATTAACACATCGAAACGTTTTGACACTTCGGATCTGCTGAGGACGCCATCAGTTGCATGATCGACACTTGCTAGAAAAATATCACTGAGCACGGGTGCCACACGATTCTATATACACACCTGACCGCTGTAAAATCAGAATTTTTCCACCAAACAATCATAGATTCCAGAGAGGATCGCGGAAGTTTGAAGTCATCTAACGACACGCGGCTAGAGTTTCTGAAGAGGTAGCTCCCCTTGCTTTGCAATGCTTGACTTGACTTTTTAAATGTCCCACACATTTTTTTAACTTTTATACGCCGTCGTTTGGCCAATGTCAGCCTTTCCAGTTCGAAGGAACGCCTACCCGCTTGCATGTGTGTTCACTGGAGCCAGCTTCGTTGGCGTAGTATAACCGGTGAAACTGTGAGGCACAGCCTTGTACGTGATGCAGCACTACATTAAAATAAAGAAGAAATTATTCGCATTCAGAAATGGCTCTTCGCGATTTATAATCGCGAGCAGTTTCGTCGCGCACGTTGAGCAGGAGAGCTTGGGGAGATTTGCTAGAGCGCTTTCTGTTTCCGCCGCAAGGCCGAGCTAACGAGCTGCAGACACGAATGGCAGCCAGGTTCAATGCCCACTTTCTCCCCCCTTTCCAATAAATAAATACAATAAATAAATAAATAAATAAATGAGTGCCGCTTGCAATGTACTGTATATTTTAAATGCAAAGATAGCAAAAAATCAAGCTTACCTACCCCTCACTTTTTCCCCGAAAACAATTCTTAGTGCAGACCCCCGCAAAACACCCAGCAGTTTTGATATGCTACTCCACAGCTGCACTTGCAGCTATGCCCAATTTGAACAACTGAAGGAAACTAGAATATATATGCCCTTGTTAATAAAAAAAATGAAAGCCGTTTACAACTCCCTGTAACGCCGAATTAGAGCGCAGCTCTTGAGGAGCAGGGGAAGGCCCGGGGGGGGGGTCACGTGACCTCAGGGAGGGGGGTCACGTGGCCTGGGGGTCACGTGACCTCGAGGAGGGGGGAGTTTCCCCGCTAAATCTAGCGGGGAAAAGTTTCCGCAAAATTTAGCGGGGAAAATATTCCGCTAGATTTAGCGGGGAAAAATTTTCCGCTAGATTTAGCGGGGAAAATTTTCCGCTAGATTTAGCAGGGAAAATTTTCCACTAGATTTAGCAGGGGAAAATTTACGCAGCATGTTAGCGAAAGTTTTCCGCTATTGCGGAAATTACCAGCATGTACCGCGCAGTTACGCCGGCGACGACGCCGCTCAAGCCGGAAACGGCCAAGAGCTGCGCTCTAAAGAGTGCTGAAGCGCTGCATGGAGTGAATGGTTGACTGGCAACTTACCATCACTTATAATTGTGGTAGTCAGAATTCTTGTGCTTCGACAGTGACAGAATCGGGTGAAAACTGTCCAGGGCACTGATGTCGCCAGAAAAGCCGCAGACAGCCTCAAACTCCAGCATGCGGTTCTGCAGCTTACTCTGGCTCACTATAGAGCACCGTAGACTGCCGCAAGCTGGCGACGTCTCGTGCGAACAACTGGCTGTAAATTCTCTTTTTCAGTTCAGCGACCGACTCCAGACACGGTGGGCGATAGTTCTGTCCTCGGCGGTAGAACAGAGTTTGTACAACCCTATCGAAACACGCTTCTGGATGCTAATGGATTTCGCCATATTCGGCTCTTGTCTTCCCACCGGTGGACGACACACGTAAAAGAGGTAACACAAGGTGCGCGGCAGCACCCGGAAGCACGCCTTTTAAAGTTTCTGCGAGAAGGTCTCGAGCCACCTCTCGCCCCTCTCGTGGCTCCAAAGCTCGCACTCAATTTGCTCTACGGCCTCCAAGGCAAGAGTTGCCACCGTGAAGCAGAGCCGTGTATAGAAAGGGCTTGGTCAATGGGAGGAGCGGGCAGAACTAGGGAGTGCACCAGACGCAGAATGTGGGCTTGACATGCTCTCTTCGGCTAACCAGAAGCCGAAAAGTATCCCCAAGCGGGGGTAGCGAGAGACAGTTTTAATCATAGATATGTGGTTTGAATAAGCGCGTAAGAGTTAAAAGTAGTAACCCTTCCTGGTTGAAAATATTGTAGATGTGATGTTTCGATTATGATGCTGCAAAAAGGTATGAGAAACAAATGTGCCGCTCGAACTCTGGTTTGCTCGAAAAGAGTGTGACCGCTCGGACGAAAGATTCCCGGCCCTCGGTGCATGGCCTACGGATTGTGTCGATCATTCCACTTGCCGCGCTCTTTCTCCATGATTTTGGATGACCGTGATTGAAACATCACGTGCACCATATTTTCAGTCCCCAGAGTTACTCCGACGCACTTGTTACTTTCCTTTCTCCCGACCACCGCCAGGGTATTATTTCCGACTTCTGGTTGGCAACATACGAATTTGTAAAGACGCCCTGGAACACGCCCAGCAAGCTTTCTGCCAATGGCGTGTCCTCATTTGACTGCTATACTTCCCAATGGATAGCCAAACTCTCTGTATATACGGCTCTGTCGTGAAGGAATCGAAGAGGAGCGCCACCTCCAGAATTTCGTTTTCCCTCCTCATAAAGTCCATCTCCATCTCCATTACGAGGAACTGCCTCAGACGCGCCTGCATGAGGCACATTGCCTCTAGACAACAAACGTTCATCGAAGATTGTTCACTCCATACAAATCAATGAAGACTAGGCACTAGCGCAGGAAGAAACTATCTAGGAAAAGGAACGAAGTAGAACAACGAGGAACAACTAGCACAGTACCGAAGTACAGTTATGGTGCCTGGAGCGCATCTTCCGCCGGTGTGTTTAGCGTCCTTTCCGCCCATGCATCCGAAAGCGGTCCGAAAGTGGCAAACAATCACGTCACAAAAGCCGGAGCGTCATGCTGTCGGATGTCGCGACCCTGGCGGTATGTCGTAGAAATGCTGGCGAAAAGCCCGAGCGAACGCTAGTGTCGCTGTCGTCGCGACGTCCACCTTCTGGCTGTCCAAACTTCCGTGGGCTTTCACACTGGAGAGCGACCTGCAGCAGAACAGGCGTCGGCCACATACACCGTTGCTGCTGGGACGCAGCTGGGATCGATGACATTTGTATGATTTTATCAAGTGGAACTCGAGGGACCAATTCTTCGGAGGCAGTAAACACACCAGTTGGAGACGCGTTCTAGGCAAGGGTAGGAACGAGCGGCAGCGTGGTTGCCAGCTGCAGTTAAAAATTTTGCTAAATGCAATCAGAAATTTGGTTATGAAAAACAAAACCTCCCATAGAAAGCTCGTATTTACATAATATTTATTTAGGAACTTGTTGTAACAATTTAAAGTACCGAATAATAATGCTTACGAAAAAGGAAGAACAAATATTGTAATAATATTGTCATTTTCGGATCCATCTGTTTTATTCAGCTACAAAGCAGTAAACATCACTGGTAAATGCCATTTTGTCACTCGTGTAGCAGGGTCTTCTTTAGAGGAAGGACCTTTAGTGGTAATAACTTAAAACGAGCGTGTTAGTGAATAGATACGAATACTTGAAAGGATAAGACATCGAGGACGGAGGACGGAAACAGGACTCCTTTCATTGTGCAAACACATAGAATGGCCCAAAACATAAAACCGCCATCCAAAGGTTCCAACGTTCTCGAAGAAGAAAAGGTGAAAATTTTAATAAGGAAAGGAATTTACTATAAATACAAAAGTTTAAAAAGTGGCTGGCGTCACGACGAGGTTGCAGTAATCTAGTTATCTCTCGTGCTAACAATTCGAACTCTGTCATTGTCAGTTATAATAAAGGTGCAGAAATATTGTTGTTGACTGTCCCAAAGAGAAATGTACTATAAAATCATAGTATAAAAAGCACTGGCGTCATCGATTACTGACACCTCGTCGTAACGTTAGTGCTTTTTAAAACTCCTAAATTTATAGTACATTTCTCTTTTAGACTGATCAACAACAATAGTTTGCAACTTCATTATCACTGACAATAAAAGGGGTCGAATTCCTAGCGCCGAGAAAGAACTCGATAACTGATACGTCGTTGGGACGCCAGCGTTTTTAAACTTTTTTTATTTAGAGTAAATTTCCTTTCTTTTTTGACAATTTTCTCCTTTCCGTCTTCGAGAATGTTGGAACCTTGGAAGGGGGGTGGGGGGGGGTATATTTTGTTCCGTTCTATGTTGTTGCTCAATGAAAGAAGTCCTGTTCCCGTCCCCGTCCTTGATGTTTTATCCTTTCAATTATTCGGAAATCCGGTGCACAGGACATTCAGTGTAGAGGATCTTTAGGACGTCGTCTGGCACGGGAGTTAGGCTTGGTCAAAACACAAACTTGGAGATTTTTCTCGGGAGGATAAAAATACACTACACCTCGGCAATATCAGACCCCATTTTTTTAATATTCTTTCGAAATCTTGGATACCTCACCAGCATTACCTAATCAACGACATAGGAAATATTAAAAACAGACCCGCCAGGTTTGTTTAAAGTTCCTACTGGTGGTGTTAAAGTGTGACGGCTCCAAAAAGCTATGGGGTGTGGAAACTTGGACGATTCGATTATCATCCGCGTTTCTTTACCGCTAGCCTTGTGCCCGCTGCACGAATGGTAGCTTTGGTGCACCCCCGCGCTTCCCACGTGCTTCAACTCGTTCTAAAATTGACTGATTTAGTGGATTTCGATGGTTATCAGCAAGCTTCTCATTGAAAGCACAGTTTATTTTTCAAATGTAAAAGTTGATTAAGAAATATGATTTAATTATCAGGCTTATAGTGAAGGTTACCAGCTCAAATAATGTCCCCCTGGCCGTAACGCTCACCTGCACAAACCGCATTAGTGTATCTTTTTGAGGGATTTTAAAAATACATTTGTTTAAATTAAAAATCAAACACCTTGAATATAATATTTTGTGTATTTTTATTTAGCGCGTAAGCATGTGCTATAGTGTTCAATGTTCTTCAAGTTTCGTGTTCGCTGCATGCAGCACATGATTCCTCCGATGCGTTCTGGTGCCATTTACTTGTTTGCCTTCCACTCTTATAATGCCCCCGGGGGTTGTAGGGTATCTAGCATAAATAATATATATACAAATGTTTGATCAAAACAACAAACTAATTGGATACTTTGACTTTCCGTGGCGCGGATATTGCATGCGTCGCTTTGTAACTATATGACAAAATTTTAAAAAAGGAAACATTATCATACATTTGTTTCAGTCGATGTCATTTCTGTTTTCTGATTGTGGAATATGTTTTGTGCATTCGCAGTGACTCTCTTCTGCCAAGCATCAAATATATACAGGTAACAACCAACAGGCAGCAAGACAACAGTGCTGAATCTTCCCTGTTAGCTAAAAAAAGCTGACCGTGGGACATAGACGCGAGTGCTGCTTTCAGCTGAAACTCAAAACGCGAGACCAGCAGCCCCAACCAAACACTGATCTGGCGCTTGTGCCCAACCTGGCCCCGCTCTGGCATTGCTACTTAAGGTAGAAAATAAGTCATTTAGGTGTAGTTGATACAGGGCCAAGAAAAACGAAAAATGTCCTCCCGTGGGAAAAATGAATTCTGCATCGCCGAATACTCGGAATCCACGCGAATGCAGCTTTAGGGCGTGTGGAAGGACCACGGGGTGTCTTCGGCCAAGCATCCAGAAGAAACGATAACGTACGTCTCGCCGAAGCCCAAGGCAAGGTCGTTAGTGGTAGCTTAGCCGAACTGGTTTTGTGGGACGTGACTAAAACGTCTGCTTAGCTCTTCTAGCCCTTAATGGAGTGGTCTTACACAGTAGGTTTATTTTCGCGTCTTCTTTTATTTCTGTGAATACATGTATATACCACTTATGTTCCGCCTCTCTCTTGTCTTGTCTCCACTGAATTCGCGCGTCGGTCCGTACGAACGTGACTGTCACCGAATATGGAGACCGAAAGCCACCGAAGGTGTGTAAATAACCGCCCCCCCCCCCCCCCCCCCCTAGGCCGTCCCAAAAAGAAGCTCCCAAATTTGCACAGAGAAATATCCTGACAACAATGAACCTTGCTTATAACACCCTCACACTTAGTGAGAAATATAATTCGGGCTAAAGGTGCACCAGTGATTTGTTTAGGAACAAGCGAATCTGGAAAGGCGAGTATCGTCGTCGACCAGTTCTACACGGACACGGAAAATGCATGTAAATAACAAAATAATTAGGAACGTACCGCAGTCCCGAGTCCTGGCGTTGCATCTTCTTTTATGGATGGTAACAGGTGAGAACAGTTCCTCATAGAGTCTCTGACTGCCCGACCAACCTCAGTGGCTACAAACATCGCTGAAAGGCAAATGAAGATATATCTTTATTTAGATATGCAGTTTTAGTAGTTTGTAAGTTGTAATGTTGAAACTACTTCGATCATTTGTACATAACAATACTAAAGATATAAGGTGGTATTGTTAATATCTGAGTATATGTAAAATTAAAGGAACCTATGAGATTTAGCTGGCACAATCCAACATGCTATACAAGAGCAAAAAAGGCCGTTCATTAACGAGGCTGTGCTGGATTCGTTTTGGATATACTGCTTGGGTTGAGGAAATAAAACCTTGTTCTAATACTTATATAATAAAGCTAAACAAAAGGAAACGAGGAGGAAAAATAATGTGCCACGGGCGAAACTGTGAATGCTTGACTCCAGACTTGTACGTAACCCGTTACATGTAACGAAATTACTTGTAAACCCTTACATTTTTTAGTAATTTAGCAACAGAATGATTACGTATTTCCTAAACTAATTGTAAGGTAATTTTCTTACATATTTACTGTAACAAATTTGTTGTAATCCCTGACAATTTTCTCAAAATCCTCTCCCCCCCCCCCCAAAAAAAAAAGGTTTTTATTTTGTTAAACTTGAGCGCGGTCACACTGTCACGCGCATTGACCAGCGCGAAGGAAGGCTTGACACTCTTTAGTTCTCTAAAGCCTTTTTCTACAACACCGGGCCCTTGAATCTATTTCAATCTATTTTTTAGACCCTAATAACAATTTCAGAAAATCTTAATAGGTATTTCTAAAAAAAAAGAGAAAGAATTGGGGTGGAAGTCTTATTCGCTATTTTTGGTCCTTTGTTCTTTGACATCGAAGACGGGGAGAGAAGGATACCAAGTGATTGTGTGCCTCTTCGAGAAGATGGAGGCGTTAGGTGCACAGACAAGAATTAACACTGTCCCTTTTCGGTTATTGGGAAGCAGATTGAGGAGTGGCGCCCCCTAGCAGCCTCCTCAGAACCTAACGCAAGTGTTGCAAACAAACCTCTTCGACCAAAATCATTAGTGCATTCATTGCCATAGAAGACGACGACGCAAAGGCTCGTGAAAGTAAAGCAACACTATTCTTTTATCCTAAACGCACCTAGATACAAGTAATCTTGCTCCTCTTGCGTTCAATGCCATCGAAGTCCTCTTGGAAGGAAAAACAGGCGCATGCGTGGAAGTGACTGATGCAGAGGAGGTGTCTGACTGTCCTGACCCCCCTCTTGAATTATGCGTTTGTAAACATTTAGGACGGGGAAACGGGGGGGTCTTGAACATGGGATACGCTACCCCCCCTCCTCTACCAAATAAAAAATTACACCGTCTTCCCGAGGGGAACCATGGGGTGATGCGGAGCATCGCGGATCGTAATTAACTTTTATTCCCTTCTTGACTGATTTCTTTTGGCCGGCCGGATTTGGGCTGCGTCGGACGCGAGCGGCCGAGAAACGCTAGCAGCCGACAGCCGCAGAGTTGCGGGGAAAGCCCACCCCACTGGAAAGCCCTGACGTGGCGCTGCGACCCGCGCGCCCAAAAACTATCCTCCTTTCACTCCTCCGGGGGAACGCGCAGCCAACGCACGCGCGCTACCGCTGCTTATATTCACACTTGAAGGAGAGGAGACTAGAGGAGGGGAGAGTTGCGCATGCGCGCGCGGTGTGAGTAGAAGCGGAACGCACGCGAAGTGCACGCAGCTGGTAGAGAGAGAGGAGAGCGGAGAGAGTAACGCGCAGTTGTTGGAGAGAGGGAAGGAGGAGAGTTGCGCATGCGTAGTGTGAGTGCGGACGACGCCGACGCCGACGCCGCAGGACATAGACCCGAGCAAGAGATGCTCCGCATCTAAAATGCATGCGTCTGCCCCCGCGCGCGCGATACGGGCCAGCCGCGTTTTGTTGGCCGCGCGTCCTGGATCGTGCGTGGCGCGGCGTCCGTGTTTTTCTGAAGTATTCACAAAACACGCACATCACTTTTTCAGTTACCCTGGCTCTCGCAACAATCAGGGACGTCATTACGCCATTGGCGAAAGCAAGCGGTGTCTCGTTGAAGGAGAGGGCGCGCTCAACTGCGATCACGTCGAGTGCCAGAACCGACGGCGGACAGTGTCCGTATCGTCGCGTACATGCTGAAGTCCTCCGCGCTTCCTACACCTGGTTTAAAAGCATGCTTCGAGTACTGCGGTACGCAGGCAAGTGTGCACCAAATCGCTACAAACAAATATCCAGGGAGCGTGAAAACGATGCGGCGTACGCTAGGCGAGTGCTGGCGTCGGAGTTGTTTGAAACACAGCGATTGTTTCTGGTGATGATGATGATCATGAAATTGCACCCCCTATATTTAGATCTCCTCGCCAATAGAGACTACAACCATTTTCATGATATCACAACAAGAAAAAAATGCTCCGCCTACCCTAAAAACCACTAAAAGACATGTTTCGCAGTATGGCCCGGATGGATGAATGGGTTAACGACCAACATCCATCCATCCATCCGGGCCATACTGCGGCTTAATTCTCTGCCCTTCTCTGCTGCCAGTGGCATCAGCGGACATCTGTCTGGAGAAGCTACACAGGAGTAAACTACAGTCGATCCGTGCTTTGTGCGTTTTTGAACGGCATCAAGAAAGGTACACGGTGTTAGAGGCGGGGTTTGAGCCGCACGGCCGGGAGCTTCCTGGCTCGTGACGACGACCATTCCCCGAAGTGAAGAACCCAGGGGTCCAGTGGAGGTGGGAGAATTGGTAACGTAACGAACGGTTTAATTACATGGTTGCGATACAGTCGTCAAATCCGAGAGAACTCCTGAGCAGCCTCGCGCTCCGCCTTATATAGGGTCCGTTTTCTCCCTCACTCCCCGCCAGGGCAGCAGGTGCGCAGCAGCAACCCGCCGTCAAGTGCGTCGTAGCAAAGTCCGCCGCGTCGTAGCCAGAAGTGCGTCGTAGCCATGGTCCTCCGCAATTAGGTCATGCCTCTCTCCCTTTCCTGAGCGCGCCAAGCCCCACGCACGCACACACGTCCCGTTGACGTCACGGACTCGTCGAGACCTGTCTCCGCAGTTAGGCCCGGCCTCTCTCCCCTTCCGGAGCGCACCAAGCCGCACGCACGCACACACGTCCCGTTGACGTCACGGGCGCGTCGAGACCTGTCTCCGCAGGCGCAGACACGTAGGCGCCGGTTCCGTACTCCTCGAGACTCGTTTCGCGTAGGCCCCGTCCAGCAGGCGACGTTCCCGGACAGATCATGACTCGTTTCCGCCGCGTTGAAACTCGGAAGAAGGTCGCCGAAGGTTCCATTCTTAACAGCCCCTCCGGGGCCAGGGAAACCTCGAAAGGCCGGTGGTACAATCGCTGGCCTGAAGAGGTGGGCTTGGAGTAGGCCTTGAGAAGTCGCTGCAAGCACCAAACAAACTCCCAAACCTCTTACAACGGAGGCATTAGCGGAAACGTCCCACACAACACCACGCCACACAGCAGCCAAACGCTCGGAATTCGCCAGAGACCCGCCAGACTGGACTACGGATTACAAAAATTTGCAAAAAAACTACAAATTTAAAACCTTAGGACAATTGCGGGTATCGAGACCCGCTGTCGCCAAAACACAACTCATTTTTCCAACGAGGTCACAATGAACAAAAGACAAAAACTCTTTGCAATTTGTGAGGTCCTTTTGGGGTTTTAACGAAGTGCCCCCACTTGGATCCTCATTCCCGTGGATGACGAAGATCTCTGAGATCATCCCTACTGTTTTTTTTGTGATGCCAGAAAAATCTGCTCAACCCATCGGCATTGCCGTTAAATTTGCCTTTCCTTTTTCTTGCCCTGAAGTCGTAGTGATCGATTTTCACGTGATTTCTAGACGTGAAAATGCGGTCCTTATAGCGCCGATAAAACAATCCGCCTTTTTCATGCCCCGTCACATTGGTCCTAGCAATCTCCTGAGCTGTACCGCTAAACCCTGACACACTAGGGTCGCTCTTCTGCTCGACTGTCAAAGACACTCCGTCTACTCGTAGCAGAGGACCAAAGTTACGTGACGCCGGAGCTACGAGAGATCTTTCACTGATCCCGTCTTCCTCCGCCTTTTCCGCCGGTTCGTTGGGACGGCGTACACTTTCTAGTGCTACGAGGTCAGGCTGTTCTACAACCTGGTCCCTCTCATCCCGTTTCTCTGCCTCGAACTGCTGGTAGTGCCTGCTCCCCGACAGCTGCCCTCTGGCTCTGGATCACTCGTCAACAAAGGGGCGAGCTGTCGCGATTTGGACCTCGTACCTGACTGAACAAGTCCCTCTCCCAGTTGTTGACCCCTCTCGCGCAGCAGGAATTCTGACCGGTTAGAAAACAAATAAGGATACTCCAACGGGACTGTTTGCGAGACAGCCGCCTCTGTCACCAGTTCTCCGAACGGGCCAGTTATCCTTACTGTCGCCATAGGCAGACAGACACTGTGCTTTTCGAGCAGCTGCTTGATCCAAACTACCTTTCCAGTAAAATCGGATGTCGTTACATACGACGGATGAACAACGTCCATCGTCGCTGCACTGTCACGAAGCACCCTGCACGGCTTTCCGTTTACCTGGAGCTCGTGAAGATAGGGACGAAGGAGCTCCAGGTCCTCGTCACTACCGGTCACGGTCGAGAACACAACCCGCGGTTTCTTACATCTGGCCGCTGTGTGTCCCGGCTCCTGACAGTTGTAGCACAGGAACGGCTTCTCAGCCTCGAACTGCCCTGTTTGGCTTTTCCGCGCCTCGTCTCCGTTCGAGTGTTCTGCGCTCTTTTCTGGGACCTTTGTCCTGCTTCGGGCTTCTCGGGCCCGTTTTCTCGCGAGCCGTTTCCCTGTCGGAAGGTCTTGCGCTGATCGCTCCGGCCGGGGTTCGCTTTCCTCTCCGCTCAGCTTTCACGCGTTGCGTACTCTTCGGCTAGCTCAGCGGCCCTTTCGACAGTGTCGACTCCTACCCTGTCCTGCACCCAGAGCTTGACTGACTGCGGAATGCTACGAAAGAACTGTTCGAGGCAACACACATCGACTACCTTGTCTCGGTTTTCGTACACTTCCTCGCTCTTCAACCATCTCTATCAAATTGGTTTTAAGCCCGTAAGCGAATTCCGAGTAGCCCTCGCTGCTCTTTTTGGATGCGTTTCTAAACCTTTTGACGGAACGCCTCGGCAGAAAGGCGGTACCGTTTCAAAAGGCTGGACTTCACCTTGTCGTAGTCGTCCGCGTCTTTGTTTTCGCTAAATTTAGCGGAGAAATTTTTCGGCTAAATTTAGCGCAAAAATTTTTCCGGTAAACTTAGCGGCCAAATTTTCCTCTATATTTAGCGGAAAATTTTTCCGCTAAATCTTGCCGCGAAATTTTTCCGCTAAATTTAAAGGGAAATTTTTTCCGCTAAATTTAGCGGAGAAATTTTCCTGCTAAAATAAGCGGGTAAATTTTTCCGCTAATGTCAGCGGGGAAATTTTCCACCTAAATTTAGCGGGGAAATTTTGCCGCTAATCTTAGCGGGGAAATTTTTCCGTTCAATGTAGCGGGGAAATTTACCCATAATACAACGCGCGGTGACGCCATTTATGACACACATCGTCCCACATCACAAGTGACATACGTAGGTAATATTGCGCTCCGCACTGGAGAAGAGACACAAAGGCTCACAGAGACGTCTTCATTGATGACAGTATCCGCGAATCGCGTGGGCATTACATGATCACCTGTGTTTTGAGAAAAGACGGATAGGGAGAACTGTACATCCCCGTGAATAACATATCGGTCACGCCGCTGATCGTCGCTGAAAACAAAGAGATCGATAGAGGAACATGCTGTATGGAAGATGACACCAACATCAACCTCGACGCCTACGTAAACCACCGCAAAAAAAAAGCCGACAACCGTAACTGCAAAAGATGATACAGATATCGGTTCATTTGTTTCTGACTAGTATAAAAAAGCACTCGTCACCACGATTCATGACTACCGCGACTGCTTCGCTAGGTCCCTATTTGAACTGGTGTGCGCAAAGTCAACAGAATTGAAAATAGACTTGACAACATACATTCCCGTGAGGTAGCGCCCATGCCGTCTAACGTACTCTAAGAGGAAGTCTGTTCGGTCAGTGGTCGATGAACTCAAAGAAACTGGACTTGTAACAGACTCTACTTCTGACTAGGCAAGTCCCATCTTATTGGTCACGAAAAGAATGGTGAGAGGCGACTATGGGTTGACTTTATATGAGATATGAGATTAGAAATAAAACAAC
>JAZHYW010045470.1:0-14236 GCA_037355805.1 Ixodes ricinus
AAAATTTAGCGGAAAAATTTCCCCGCTAAGTTTAGCGCAAACATTTCACGCACTAAATTTAGCGAAAACAATTCCACGCTAACTTTTGCGGAAAAATTTCCCCTCCTAATTTAGCGAAAAAATTTCCCGCTAAATTTAGCGAAAACATTTTCCCGCTACATTTAGCGGAAAAAGCTTCCTTGTGCAAGTGCCTTCTTCATTTGCACTTTCCGCTCGTCTCAGGTTCGTTGAACACAGGTCAAACCGTGATACCATGTTTTTGCGATGCCGTGAAGAGAGCCAAGCAGGCCGTTTGTCGATCACTTCACTTATTGGCCGCAGCTAGATTGTGAACCTTGTTGAGCCACGCTTTCACCGTAGGCTAGGTGTCCTATAATGGACCATATACTAGCACCTACTGGGCGCTTCTCATAGCCAGCCTTCCATCCATGACGCTCGAAGCCTCCGTTAGTGGGTGACGTTGTGGCGCCTGCTTTGTTTGGAAAAGCTGGGCCGCTCTTTTCAAGGCCTCGCGTACCACTGTTTGTATCGCGGCCTGCATGAATATTTGAAAGTCAGCATCCGGGCTTTAAACCATGCAGGAGCCAGGTCGTGGTCGTTTGGCATCGCGGTATTCTCTCCTCCGTCGTCAAATTGTCATGTTGGCGATGTCGTGGTCGGAGTGTTCATCGTGCACCTCCGCACTGCTGAATATATCTGTGGTCGTCGGGACATCCTGTCGTGTGGTATTCTGTCCTTGTTTCTTCTGTCTTTAGCTTACGTCTCCTCGACATCGTGATTTACTGTGGCCGAAGCTTTCGTTGAGGATCACGGGTGAAGCAGGCGTTCGTAGTGCGCTACTTACGTTGTAGATTTCAATCCGAATGGCTTCTCAAGTCGGGGCCGTCCGAATCCCACTTCTGAGCTTTTTTGTAGTCAACCAGACGTTTCGTTTTTCCATTTCTTAAAAACAAACAAACAAGGGGTTTATTATTACAATACCCGCTCGTAACCGAGATGAGTACCTACATCCCGTTCACGTTAATCTCGAGTCCCTCTTTTTCTTCTCTGTGTCACACACACAGTCTATCTTGGTGACGTCACACGCCGATGATGCTCAATCGCGTGGACCGGTTACAACATGCGCTCGCGGTTCTCGCCCACACGTGACAACAGTTCCTGTCGTTGACAACACGGCCATCCTTCATCTCAGTCGCCCCGGCTGGGTCTCCTCGTCGCTGGAACTTGGAATGTTTCGGTGAAACATTCCAAGTTCAACTGAACAGCTCTCACGGACAGCTTTCCACGTACAGTTTGAGAGGTCTTCGTTTTATTTGTGGAATATATAAGAGGTTAGAGTACACAACCTTGTTGATGTCTGCAAATAATATATCTCGAACAACGTTGAATGATTGCGGGATTAAGATTTTTGTATTTACTTTATTATAACAAGCTCTGCATTGACTCACTTTCTTATTTTACCTAATTATAATTCAGAAAAATTAGGAACCACCTTGAGTTTTTCTTCATCCAATCTTTTCCTCAAACTAACATTTTTAATTTTTTCCCACGCAGTATACCTAATTGGAACACACTGCCCTATGACGTTTTTTATATCACCGATTTTAAATAAAGCACTCAATTATCACCTTTTTTAATTCATAAATTATGTTTTCTGATCACATTTTTGCATTCGGGCGTTGATTGCTTATTTTGACAGTCATTGCTAATTTCCTTGCAATTAGTCACGCAAAACGAAAAGTGTATTGATATTTTTTTTAATGTGCATCCTTTTTATTTGTTCCCACACCTGCAAGGGCCCAATCAAGACCTGCAGTAGGTAATAAATAAATAAATAAATAAATAAATGACGAGGGCGCTCATAAAGTTGGGGTTATTATTATAAAGAAACAGAGATACAATCACGGGTGTTCACGGTGACGATAACCTTTCTCCTCATATGCACTGTCGAAGGCAATGCACTTTCCCCACCGACTGATGAGCTGGCGGGTATTATGGTTCTGGAAGAGTTCAAACGGGGGTGAAGCCTGTTCTACATAGCTATTAAGAGTTACATCAAACTTTTATGTTATCAAAAATATGTATCTGCGCACACGCTGACGAGTTGAAACTGCTCTAAATAAACATTACGTATTATTATAAAACTGTTTTGAACATCAATTTGATTTCTCGATGCATTATTTACGGTTTCTAAATTACCTTAGTAGTGAGTCAGTATTAGTAGTGAGTAAGGAGTTTTTATTAATATAATAAACACTTTATTCAATAGAAAAAAGTAAACCACCGATGTCAAGCATCCCACCTTTTTCTCTTCCATTTGTGTGGAACCTTAGTGTCAACCTGCGGTTTTCTTTTACAGATCTTGCAGATTTCATCATGGTGCATCGCACTCGCTTGCGGACTATGCTGCATCTTCATGAAGTTCAACTGGTACCGCGGTATCCAGTCGACCAGCGAGACCACCAAATTGTTGTATGCATTCTTTGACAGAATTATCTGGTCCATTTCCTTAATGTGGATAAGCTTTGCATGCTCTACTGGCAATGGGGGTAAGTGACGCTCACAAAATATAGTGCTGTAAAATACCAACCTTATTTTGCTTAAGTAATAGTCACTGTCACTTGGTGTGCAATTGGTTCCTTCACTCTCGATAAATAAAGACAGAGGTACACCTTTATTTTCACGAACAGTAAGATTAGAACAAAACTGAATTCAAATTGGTTTAAGAACCAAAGCCCAAATTTGACCTTCAAATTTATTATTTGAAAAAGTGAAAAAAATAACGACCCTCTAAACAGAACATCACGCCTTCAATGTGTTCCCGACTCTGCCAGTTATATTCCTGAATAAAAAACGGAAACATATACAGAAGGTTAGGACGCAAAAGAGCTCGACAGTTTTAACGATATTGACTAAAACCCCGAGAGTGGGAGGAGAAGGAATTGACAAACATAAAGTATTTATGTTTGTCTTTCTTTCCTTGCCGCCTCGGTGGCCCCGAGGCGAGAGCGCCGGCCTACGCATCCCCATGTGGCGGGCTCGAATCCCGGCCGAGGTGCCCGCAATATGACGGAGGCTTATTGCGGAGAAGGCGCCGTGTAACCGAGCTTTCGGTTGCACGTCAAAAGATCCCCAGGTGGTCGAAATTAATCCTCAGTGCTCCGCTGGGGCGTGCCAGATGCCCGTCGTTGGTTTGGCACGTAAAACAGCCAGGTTTGACATTGTCCTTTCCTCCTCGTGTAAGTATCGGAGTTTTAGTCAATAATGCTCAACATATACAGCGTGTTTTAAACTTCGCATATGTTTAATTATAGTCGTGAAAGCTACACTAATACGGTATGTGCAGGTGGTCCATATGGTTAGGAGGACTCAATTTAGGGGGCTAGTCAGCACGACGAGTTTGAGAGTAAGCCAGAAACGGCCTATTAACCTTTTATTCAGTGAATATAGACATGTGGTTCCAACATGAAACTTGCTACGCGTCATCTAAAACCACTCATTATACAAAATATAGAAATATTGTGAGTTTGTGATGAGGGCTGATGGTACTCTAAATTTACCTCTCGTAAAAAGAGGCTCAAACCTGGTGTTACAAAAACGCAGATAATAACAGTTCTCTGCTGTTACTCCTCATTTTCGCAAAGGCAATCAGGAGCCTGTTGCGTGAGCAGGCATTTTTGGCGCATCCCGCACTTTGCACTCTCTCTGAAGCTTTATAAGTGTGACTGATTGAGTTTTTCTATATCATGTTTATAACATTTCTATCAAAATGGCAGGTTTACCTCAAAAGTAAAATTTAATAAAGATAATTTAGTGTTATCCGGCCAATCGGGACAATTTGCGTTCCTTACAATATTCTCCTGGATGTGTAACTTAGGTGCACACTGTACCAGAACTGGTATGAGCATTCGCGGCTGTTAAAAAGTAATTCTAGCCCTGTTAAAATAACACCATACTGTACAGCGTGACACGGTTAACCCAAACAGGCGATCGTCGTTTATGTAATTATTTGTGTGTCGTAATTCAATAAACAGAGTTTGAAATTTCAAGTTCCAATGACAGCTTAATATTGAAGTTTTGAAAAGTGAATGATTTGGAGCACTGAAGGCACTCCAAAATCTTAACTTTAGGATGTTCAATTCTATACAAATATTATTTCCAGGTTACATCTGCCAATTTCTGTCCTGGGAGTGGTTTGTTCCAATGAGTAGACTCTCGTTTGGAGTCTACTTGATCCACTCGCCCTTCTACATTGTCCAGTCTCACATATCGAGAGAGCGACTTTTTTACTCTCACAATACGCTGGTAAGTGTCGTTCTAGCTGTGCAAGCTGTGGCCCCGGAAAGGAGCAGTGTAATTATATTGTTTACTCTACATTGCTGATATTTTTGTATAATATGTAATCATTTGATGTTACCACCATATAGAATAATGGCCTCTGTATGATCTATGTACCCGAACAAAAGAACAAATAAACACAGCTTTGAGTTTGTGCTAATATGTTCGGGGAGTGTGGCAAGTAGGGGTAAAGGGGCGGCAAGTGAAAAGCATAAAACTCGTAGCCTGAGTCTGGCTGATAATTGTAATTTACATGAGTGGCCGTGCTCGGCAACTCGTAACTTCACAACACCAGTTCAATGTTCCCATTTTCGAGCTCACCGGTGCATACGGATAAGGGATATTCACTCTGCTGGAAGCACCTCATCAAGGAAAGAGCACTCGCTCTCGAGCACGAACTGTGTTTAGCACTTGACCACCAACATGATTCGCACCAGGTGTTGCATATGGTTAGCTGCGTTGTAGTCAGTGCAAAAACAAAATAAAGGAAGCGCATTAGGTAAAACAAAGTGTCCTCAAGAACATCCTTTGTGGTCTATGGATAGCCAGGATGAAAACGTCGGACGGTAGTCTCCCCGAACGAGTCCCATTCCTCTAGGCTGCAACAACAAACACGAAGCACTTTGTTCAACAGCACCCAAATTCTGACAGATAGGCCGGGAATTATTTCTGTGTCTCAACCTTTTCTATAATAATTCAGGAATATGCAGAAGGCAATATCTAAATAACGCGATGTAACCTTCTGAAAAGTTGCAGTGCCTTTTAGTGTTAGGTAGGCCTGAAGATAAGTTTTAGGGATTCAACTACTGTTCCAATGTTTACCGCTCTCTTCGGTTAGGGGTGAAATAGCCAACTAAGAAATTAAAATTCATTATATATTTGCAGATATTTTACTGCCTACGTCCTGTGAGTGCAATCTAAACATATCTTTGTAATTTTGATCCTAATTTTGTATACTGAAATGGCGTGCCTATACGTACGGCTAAGTACGATTAAACCTGTCTCCGGCATGCATACATTCTTGATTATAATTCGAACTACATTTGGAACATTTACTATCTTGAAAATCAGTTTTCTGTTACCTGTATCGCAGCGCGTCCAGAGCTTGTTTTGACTTAGAAGTCTGCTCACATGACGCATCTTCGGAGATATGTTTACTGTCACGTGCACGGACGCTCAATGGAGCGCATAAATGAAAATGCGAACACATTCACTATCGGTATTATATGCACGCAAACACAAGACACGAGCTCAATAAAATGCCCCACAAGAACATCATACGTTAGTCAGGAAGAAAGGGAGATGGAAAGACACATCTGTAGAATTACGTGCGCGCACCCTGGCCTCAACACTGGGTTACCGTACTTAACAGTGAGTGTAGAGTAGTGCACTTGTGTTTACAAAGATAAGATGTTTTTAGCTGCACCAAGTTAAGAACAACGTATAACATTATGATACTTAACTTTGACATTCGACTGCCCGACTTGGTGTCCACTAAAAATGTTGTTTCTGCAATTAGTTGGCATATAGTATGAATAGATATAACCTCAATAATATTTTACTTAATGACTTTAAGGGCATATTGCATTTGCACAAAACGATGACACATTTGGGCACTCCTTTTGGCGATGGTGACTGTACCGATCGGAATTACAAGGGGTTCTTTCATATACTTTAATCTGTGTGGTCTTCATTTTTGTATCATCAGTACATAATCGCGCAGCTGCCAAAATACAAAGGTGCTTTTGTAATATATTTGTTTTAGATCGTCCACATAAAATTAATCGAAAGGTCGACCCATAAAGCAAACATATATAGTTCGACACTAAAGTCTGCCTCGAAGAACTTCTCAAAGCGTATCAAGCATTGTCGTTGAGCGCCATATTATAATACAGTCATCTCTCGTTAATATGGACCCCGTTAATATGAATACCCCGCTATATGGACACCACTTTCGGGTACCAACTGGGAAAATACATGCATTTTTCTCTCGTTATTATGGACAACGTCGTACTACGGACGATTTTTTACGGGAACGGAGGTGTTCATATGCACGAGACATCACTGTACAAATATGCAAATATGGAGTGATTTGTAGAATGTACTGCTAAAATAAATGGTTTAATGTTTTAACCATTAGATTGAGCATGAAACCGTTATATAGATGTTTAAGTTTACACGACATTCCTGCTGACTTCGAGGATTACCATACACTGGCGCAGTTTTCTCAGAGTGAGCTCAGCGGGGAATTTTGCTTACACAGAACCAACGAGAGTTTGTTGATTCCGTAGTGAGCTGTCATTTTCTGATAAAGGACGAGAAGACACAAATTGTTACTTTGCTTTCGGAGCCACTAGTTATTGTGTTTGATGCTGAGGGCACGTAAATAAACTTTCGAAATGTTTCTTTGAACCCGAATATTTCCTCTAAGGGTACGTGACGCATCTAAAACTCAGCAATCTTAACTTCGTCGGGCATCCCTTCAGTATAAAATCAATTTTAAACAACTGAGAACCACGGGAGTGTGTAAGATTTTATTACGTATCTGTCGGACCACTTGAGTGCAATAAAATAGAGCTATTTCTGAAAATAATAACAGATAGATATCTAGCTTGTTTAATTATGTTCTGACATGCGTAAATTGTTTTGCATCGATAATAAAATCGGCACAATTAGTGTTCAGACGCAATTGATCCATTGTTTTTAGTCTCCTTAATCAAGGATATGATATGACTTCCATTAAATCATGTAATTCTAATAAAATGTTGAAATGTCCAGTTTGAGATGTTACCAATGTAGAATAAGCGTACAAATGTAGTGATGCAGGCAAGTTGGTCCATTCCTTCATTTGTTTTATTATGTTTTGCGTTTTTTTACATTTTAAAGGCTTCAGAACGAGCGCCATGAGTCACACTCTTAAAAATGAAGGCAAAATGAATTTAAAAAAACGATTTTCCTCTTTGTGCTCCAAGGAAGGGGAGGAAATCCCTCCCATTCGTCTATTTCACCGATTCACAGGCAGCACCGTCTGGAGACTCTTAAAGAAGGAACGATAACGTCTTCCGCCATGTTCATGGCAGCAGCGGCGGTCGAACCGCCGCGGCCGCCATGAACGTCTTCAATGGCGGTAACGGTAGGGACGCGCAAGTTGAGTGCTTGGTTGCTTTTTACATATTCAGAACTCTTAGTATGATGCGTTGAATTTAGATCGCATTTTCTCGCAAGGCATGTCTTGGTCAAAGCCTATCGATTCCACCTGTAACAAGGCACTTAAAAAACTCAGATTATCTTAACGTACCCTACGTAGTCCCCTGCAAGAAACCAAACTTCTAACATATAAAACCCTCATATGCCCCATCCTCCAGTACGGTTCATTCATTTGGAATCCTTGGAAACAATCTAATATTAACAAAATCAAATCAGTCCAAAAGAAAGCACTACGTTTTATTTTCCGTCGTTACGACAGAAATTCTTCCCCATCATCTAACCTTTCTGCTCCAAGCTTAAGTCCTCTTTCCAATAGGCGTAACGACTGAGGGCCTTAAAGTCCTATTCTTTCTTGTTAACTCGCCACGTCTCACCTCATTAGACACATACATAAGGTTTCACATAACATTATCAACAAAGAGCCACCATGACCTAAACATTTCACCATTTTTTGCAGCTACTGACAAGTTTAAATACAGTTTTTCCCTAGATTAATTCAAGATTGGATTATGCTACCCGCCAACATCTGTTTATTACTTCGGGACGTGTTTCTGTGTGCGGTTGACAGTGCTTTATCTTATTTTACGATGTTTTATGCTTTTCGATCTTATTTAATATTAAATTGTGATCACCCCCCCCCCCCCACACACACACACCTCCTGCAATAACCCCAACGGGGATGCAGTATGTAAAAAAAACTGTGTTTATTGCTTTGTCACTATGGACAGTCTATCATGCGCATTACAACAATAAAGAGCTTTAGTAGATCGTTCTGGTTATCCCGCTACGCTAGAGCGACCCCGCTCCTGCACATGAGCGGTGATAGCGAAAAAAGAGTGTAACTGCAGAGGCTAGTGGAGGTACTCTAGTTTAACGAATAAGCGTGGCGCGTTGAGCGGCGCGTAGGGCGGCGTGCTAGCGCGTATCTCGCGAGAACCACGACGTATGTGCCCGCTTCGAGATCGCGCTTGTCCGTCGCTGAATGCAACCCTGCTGCTGCAAGAAGCAGCTTCGGCCAATTAATTCCAGGAGTATGACAGGTAGCGGTCTATAACTGGCATGCTAAGTATGGCCACTTTCGTCGTGTTACCATGCTACATGACACGAAGGGCGCAAGAGGGAATGAATCGTCGTTATCGTGGAAGTTTTTAAGGTGATCGCGTAGCTGCCAAAACCGCTACTCTTTTCGGGTCGACCCGTCGTCTCTAACCCTTTCATATCCACGAGAAACGTACACTCAGTAAAATAAAGCGTACGTATCATACAATGAAAGATAATCCGCGCGGCGTTAATTTCAGTTTTATGTAACAGAAAACAGAATATTCATTCGACAAGAACGAGAACCTGCCTTACGACGAGCGACTGTGTCCGACGCATGTCGTAGTACGTTACCATCGAGACCACGACTGGCTTGCGGGAAACACGAATTTATCGGACGCCACAGCCCTGCACAAGAGATGACACTAAAACAACGATTCCGCGAAAGAACGAAGCAATGGATTCCGAAAATGAGGCCAACTATTCATTCCGGAAGAGTACACTTGCAAGAAAGGGTCGTATAGAGATTCCATTCAGTTTGCGGGATGAAGGGGGGGGGGAGGGAGGGAGCAAGGGCGAAGTTGCGGTCTTGAAGGAACGGAAGATTTACCGCAGCCGGGGGTGACTGATGCTTTTTTTTTTAGTTTGCGCTGCATCCTCTGCTACATATCAAGTAGCGCTTTCGCCAATAAGAACGTCGTAATCTTGTCTTTTATTACAGGGGTTGCCAGAGTGACATATGGTTAGAGCCTTAGACATAACTACACAAACTCATAGAGCCGCAGAAAGAAGAAGGGAGGGGGAGGGTACTTTTAACAAGAAATGGTATGGAGGGAACAGTCTTTTACAAAAGGTACAGGTAAAATTGTCGACTAAAAAAACAACCCCGGGCAGCAGAACGTTTTTAGACCGCAGCACTTAGGGGCCCGTTTCCGGGTTGGGCGGCTTGAGCGTCGCCGTCGGCGTAACCGTAAGGTCACGCTGACCCCCCAGGTCCCGGGAACCCCAGGTCACGTGACCCCCACGTCACGTGACCGCCACAGGTCACGTGACACCGGTCCGGCACCCCAGGTCACGTGACTCCCAGGTCACATGACCCCAAGCCATCTGACCCCCCCCCCCCCCCACCCGAGGTCTGGTAAGGGGCCGATCACCCACTGTTTTGTTCATTGCTGGCCACCCATGACAAAAAAGTTACCAGAAAGGGGCTGGTCACAGACTGGTCGTTTCATCCCTTCTCCCCCCGTGAGGGGAGGAGAAGGAAGGATGGCCATATCCCTCTCCTCAGTACCCTTCCCTCCTCCTCCTCAAGAGCTGCGCTCCAATTCGGCGTTACAGGGAGTTGTAAACGGCTTTCATTTTTTATCTTTGTAAGCGAAAATGAAGGCATGGTTTGAAATCCCGCAACTGCTTTTTGTACAATTTTATCGCGTGCCTCGGTATGTAACGCCTTTTTAGCTGCGAAGGTCTGGTACGTGCCGCAGATGTTACACTCTTCGCGGGTCAACATCCGGACAATACAGCGTGTTTTTGCCCCGTTTATTTAAAGCTCGACGTGGGAGAGAACGAGCCAAACCAATCTTTTGTGGCACGTCAGGAATGGCAGGCTGGGTCTGCCGCTTCTTTTTGTCAGGCAACTGTTTAAAAGGTTTTGTTTTTAAGGGACCAGCACAGTGGCGGTCCCAGACGGTTGGTTTTAGGGGGGGGGGGGCGAAATCGCTGGCTTAAATAACAAAAAAGGGACATCACACTTTTTTGTGAATAAAGATTTTTTTTTATTAGTCCCACTGTTTGCAAGTCGGAAATGCGCAACGTGCATAAACCTATGCTCTCAATATAGGCTGTAAAATAAAAAAAAATATTAGCTGTAAAATAAAAAAATTGATAAAAACCGATCGATTTTAGGGGGGCGGTCGGCTCCGCTGCGCCCCCCCCCCTTAGGACCGCCACTGACCAGCATGACCCCTATTCAGCGTTCAGTCATTCAGGTGTGGCTATGCAGAGCATTGCCCGAATTTATCGTTTCCATCGATATTGGTTAGAGTGCTGTTGTACACGGTTTTTGAAAAAGGTTGTGTCTGCTTATTGACTCTAGGCAAAGCGATTTACGCTGAATTATTTGTCAAGCGTGTCACGAAAGCGTTTGACCAAATACATGATTGTTTCCCCTTTCCTACTGCGCTGTACCCGTCGCTGTACAGCGAGGAAAATGGTCAGGATGCTTGGAAACGGGTGAAGCGAATAAAAATCCCCGCCTTCACGAAGTCTTTTTTTTTTTTTTAACTGCACAGGGAAGACTAGATGGTCAAAGCTTTTTTAGAGGAAAGAGGTATTCCTGTGGCATGGTCGGTAAACTGTTAACTTTGTAAAATGCCAAAGATGTTAGAACATGTTTTTCTTAACTGCTGGGACGCAGTATTCCTTTGGGATGTCCTTCGAAGTACCCTAAAAAGACCTACCTTTAACAACTTACGGCATGCGGTATTCGTCTCTGGATGGAGGCAACAGCACTGTACGATATGACATGATCATGCTGGTCGGTCTCCATATATTATGGCGCTGCCGCATGGCTGTGAGACACACGGACGTAGACAACCGTCGCGAATTCAAGTATTTTAATGAAACTATGTTTTTTTAAAGAAATCGCAGCCGCCACTACGCACTTTTTGCCGCTTCTTGAGAAGCTGGCGAATATAACTGATCCGGGATGGTGTTTGATGAGCTTGATTTCTGTATGTGCGCAGTGCACAATAGCCTTTGAGGTTTTTGTTTTGAACCTTTTATTGCATGTGTGATTTGTTTGACACCAAATCAAAGACAGGTAATAAAAAAAGGACGGAAGTCAGGTGCCGCTGCGTTGTTGCTGTTTTAGGGGTGTGTTCTGCTTATTCTTTGTGTATTCTGAGTTTCTCAGTGCTGTATGTGTGCCTATTACATAGCGTTTGAAAGTAGGCGGAAATGGAAAAGCAGTGGCGCTTCTCCGACATTTTTCGTTGCCGTTTTGATTAATACCTCGTGCAAGCTGTATTAACTACACGAGGGAAGAAAATTCCGTCTATTGGGAGGAAAAGGCTGCAATTTCCTTTTCTTCTAAGAAAGCAGCTTTTTTTTCGCTAGTACAAATAGGTAAAACATTCGTCCCTTCATAGAACAGGAAATTTCCTCCTATTTTCGTTGGAGCAACTTTCCTCCTTTCTAAAGGAACATGGGGGACAGAATAAGTTCCTCTTGAAAGGAGGAAATAATACCTTCTTTTGGGGTGCATGCAACTGACTACACTCTAGTATGTTCTCTGTGCAAACAAAAAGGCCCGCGACTTCAACGCTACCGCTCGTGGCGGTCGCAAATGCAGGAGCGTCTTTGAACGCGCTAATGGTTCAATGAAACGGGAGTGAATACTACTCTGTGTTTAATTAATGCAAAGGTTAATAATCCGATTCAAAAGATAGCGAGAACTAATTGCAACACTGCTTAAAAAGGCTATTCTCAATAATCGTTGTCGGTTTTATAATATATTTAGACAGTTTTTTTTTCACATTTTTTTCTTTTACTGCGCGAACACCTACTATCTTCTAGTATGGTAAAACTGAATGACAATTTACGAGCCAAAACAGACACGCTGAACTAGTTATGCTCCTTATTGCCACAGGTGTTCCTTAAAACTTTCCGAGGGGTTTAGTCACCAATGTGTAATTTAAAACAAAGTTAAAAAATAGGTAGTCTGCTTTTGTTATGGCGTTATAGAATGCCGGTCGTATCCAACTTAAACTACAATAATTCTTTCAGAAAAACAAATAAAGCCGTTTACAACTCCTCTAACAACGGAGAATATTTTCCGCTAAATTTAGCGGAAAAACTTTCTGCTAAATCTAGCGGGGAAAATTTTCCGCTAGATACAGTGGAAAAACTTTTTCCGCTTGCGGGGAAAATTTTTCCGCTAACTTTAGCGGGGAAAATTTTCCGCTAGATTTAGCGGAAAGATTTCTCCGCAAAATTTAGCGGGAAAATTTTCCGCTAATTTAGTGGGAAAATTTTCCCGCTAAATTTAGCGGGGAAATTTACCCATCATGCACCGCCGGTTACGCCGACGGGGACGCCGCTCAGCCGGAAACGGGCGCCTAAGAGAGCAGCGCTTTAAGAACAAGTTTCTTCTTTTTCATAATCTTGACAATACAGAGCAATAAACCTGGAATCCATCAAAATTGACAAAAAGCTGTTTTTGTTTCCGTATATAGCTACTGGTTTTACGGTATATTAATATTATGTTTTTGCTTGATTTGTTTTTTTCTGTTCACAGGTGATGCAATGCTTTGGCGTTTTTGTTTGGAGCCATCTCCTAAGCTACGCATTGTACATCGCTTGCGAAGCTCCCACCAGCCGCCTCGAGAGGATGATATTCATGCCCGAAAATCGGACGCGTGAAGGAAGAACAGGGGTGACAAAAAACGGGGCGAAAGAGGTCAATGTGGAAGAAGCAAGACAGGCAAGATTTGCCCCTACCATTTGGAGCTTTGATAATCTAGAATTTCATGGTGGCGTCAATAAAACCAGTTCGCGTCTCTAGTTCGTGTTGTGATGAAGTTCGTTTATTTGTTTTTGGGTGTATCTAGCTTTGTTAAGCTTTTCCTGTAATAGGCATATAGACAGTACTACATCTGTGTCAACATAAAAAAAACTCGATCACGCGGGTGTATTATACAAATAAACTTCCATACTTCAAATGTGTCTCTTGACGTAAATATGCCTATTGTTGTATCTATTCATGTGTAGCCTTGGCGTCGCACGTTCACTGTTCATACTCTTCAAATCATGTAGAGCAGAAAGCACCTAGTGGTGATATGAACAACACCAGAGGTGAAACCGGGGGAGACCTCCGGTTTCGAGGAACACGCCCATAACAAGAACCAAAAACAAACAATATGAAAGAACGCTATTGGACGGAAAGAATAGCTGATTTGGCACCAACTGTTTTTTGGTCACCCTTGGGGTCGCTCCCACCGACTGCGACATCTGCTTCAATCTCCACATGGAAGTTCCCTAATTGACTGGCTTGATCCGTTATGTCGCGTGCTCTTCTTCGTACGTTCATGCTTCAAATCCTCTATGGCCCTTAGAACAAAATCCCCTCCGCCAAAAAACGTTTTTTCTACTTCTTAATTTTCTCGTTTAGATACGTATTTCACAAAAAAGTATGTCCAGAAAAAAAGATTAGACAATAGTAGCACTGTGACACGCATAACATTTCATCGGCTCACGAGCTCTAGCTGCAAAATTACTTTAATTGGAAAAACAATGTCGGGTTGACTGACACAAAGACGCCATGTTGTGAGCTGCCCATTTGCTTGAAAGAGCAGTGAGGACAGGTACTCCTACAGTGCTCTCCTCCGTGCATTCAACTTGCTGCAGCATTGCGGAATTAAACTTTCGTTACCAGGTAATTCAACCAAACACGGTTACTTAATAAAACTGTAGTATGTCCTGCATAGACCCAGGAAAGGCTTGATAAGGTCATCACACTCCAGCTATCTGCCAACTTTCTCCTCACTGTCGTCTTGTAAAACACCAACGAACAGCCTACTTCGTTCCGCAACGCCATTTGGTCGAAATGATCGTTCTATCAAACGCTCACTCAAAGTAATGCAACTGAACGAAG
>JAZHYW010045471.1:0-19616 GCA_037355805.1 Ixodes ricinus
CTTGCTGGGCTGGTTGGCTGAACGACATATTGAGAAACAGCGCAAAAAGGACGGGACGCAAAGTAGAAGAAGGACACAGGACATACGCTGACTAACAACCAAAGGTTTACTAGAACTTCCACGCGCGCACTGACCTGTTGGTCAGTGCATCTGACCAACAGGGAATCGCAATTTCTCAATTGTGACCGCCCTTAGTATACTGTCACACGCGATCTGTAATAGGTCTAATTTGTGTCTTGAACGCGGTGTGCACGTGGTGCGAACGTGGGGTGTACGCAGCGCATGATCTTATCGTTTTCTCGTGCCGCTGTCAGAATGTTTTAATATTTATTTTGGTCACGCGTTTCGCAACGTCCTTCTAGTGCCACTGTAGGAGTTTCTTTTCCTTGTCTTCTCACATTTTTTTTCAAAGTTTCTTTCTTTATTAGCATTTATCTCTTTCGAAAGAGAAAGAAGAGCATGTGCTTGCGCGTGCCACTGTGCGCGCGTGGAAGTTCTAGTAAACCTTTGGTTGTTAGTCAGCGTATGTCCTGCTGCTTCTTCTACTTTGCGTCCCGTCCTTTTTGCGCTGTTTTCAATATGGCGGATGATAATGTTTTCATTCGCGTTTTCAAACTGCCAGCCTTTCCCACGAGCCAACGTTACTAAAACACTCAGTTGGGAAACTCGGCGTCGAAACCCTGGGCCGCTGGCGTCCACCGAGACCGAGCTAAATACGACAACAGCGCCACTCTTTATCATTTGTCTGAACTGTGGTCACTTTGAGCTTATAGGAAAGCATGTTTTTGCGTAAAACCAGAACGGAAACAAACTCTTCTTTGGTATGAAATTTATTGGAGTTTAGTACAAAATGAAGGGTGCGAGATGTTTTCAAAATATTTAGTTTTGTAGGTTTTGCGGCACAATTACTATTGTTTTTATAAAACCATGCCTCAGTGGTGCTTTCAGGTAGCGCGTCCTGACCTAGGTGCATTTAGACCTCAGTAGTAAGACACAGTCGCGTCCGCCGGGGAGACGGGGGTGGCACCCCTGTAAGCTCTTCCACTGTATCTGACTTCGGCGCCAAAATGGCCGATCAAAGCCAAACATAGAAGTAACGTGCGGTTCCTCGAGTGGCCGCTGCGAGAGAAATGGCGGCGTTGTGTTCGCCATTGAGCTCGGTTCGCGAGGACAGACGGGGCCCCTCTCTCGAGCAGTCTCTATGGCAGTTTCCCAACTGAGTGGTTTAGTAACGTTGCCACGAGCGTAAACTCAGCGCACCCGTGTGCTTGCAGCGGGCATCGAGAATGATGTAGCGCTGCTGAATGGTCCGGATGTTTTAAATGACACTCAGCAGATTTCTAATCGTAGTCATAATATTATTTTATTATTTGAAATGTTACTAATGCATTTTAGTTAATCATCAGCATCTTATTGTTAGGATTAGCCCCCTTATATTACGTCTCTCCTGTGCGTATATCATACCGTCTCAAATGCCTTCAGTGTACATTTGCGGCCTTTTAAAAATAAAATATACGAAATAAAATCAAACACACTTTAAATTGTCGTTATTAATATTGTTTCTCTTGTGAACGTCAGCTTAAAAAAAATATACTAAATACATATTATCCTTACAGGTGAGCTGTATGCACTAGCAGAGCTGGCCAGATAAAGAGAAAGTGTCATCCTGTTCCACAAGTAACATGTAATTCTTCCGAATTGTCCTTGCTATATATTGTGTGACTACAGCCAGTTTGGAAGAGCGCCGATGGGATAGCGCGACACGAGACCGCGTCATCACGAGTGCTGACTCATCCGATGGGTGGGTAGCAGAGCAGCCGTACATTTGTTTACTGGCAGCGGCAGCTACATGCAGGATATTACCGTACGACATGTTAGAATTATGTCCGAATCCGACCACAGCTTCTAAAATTTATTTTGGTGGGCAATTTCTTTTGAGAACGAATTTTGTACGGGATCATTTTTCATTCCATTTTGTTTCTCTCACCTTACCCGTGCGATTACAAGGTTAGTAGGTTGGGCTATTAAATGGGGCCTTTCGTAATTATTGCTTGGAATCGAATGCAAATATCAAGTTTAGATGGTCAATATAGATGACAAGGTTCGTTTGAATGGATACCATATCATCACGCCCATTGTTTCTAGGAACACAGTTCCTCAACAAAAACGAGAAATTTGATTGATCAAGCAACAATTCCATTGATCAAGGAGAACACCTCTTGAATGCTAACTTTTTGTATCGAAAACACATGCGCTCTCGTAACGCCCGCTCAGCTGGTTGAGCGCTCTTTTTACGCGATGGCACGCGCTCTCGAGTCGCGGCGCTCTCGAATATGCAGCCACTCCGTTTGACCTCACGGTGAACAACAGAGGACGCTACCCTCTATTTCAGCCAGCGGAGAGCGTTCCATACGGCACAATAATTGACTATGATGGGTCGTTGCGTCCAGTGAAGTTCGTGGTAAGGCAAAATGAATTGCATCTGTTGTAACAAACCCTGGGGAACAAGCTGATGTTGCCGGTGACGGCAACATGAGCCTGTCTGAGAATGTTTCCTGTTTTTAATTTTTGTTCAAGAGAGATACATTCGACACGCTCTCGTTGGTGGTGGCTAAATGTTTATACTTTTCGATGAATAACTGCATGTTCTCTGCTAAACAAAAATGTAATATGTCATTCTACTTTGTTTAATACGTGCACCTAAGACATTTTACTAGAATATTACATATTTTGGGTACATATTAATAATATACTGTAATCTAAAAGGTTCTTGCCTTGTAGGTTTCAAGAAGGAGTGGTAAAGTCACCAAGTGGTTGAGGTCGAGAATTCCATTCGATATATAAAAGGCATATACGTTCAACGTATCAGCTTACAGTATTCGCCAACGAGGACAAAAAAAAAGCTTACCTGAGAAAGAAAAAGGTGTCCACAGCCAGGTAGCCACCAGTGAGAATCATCGTCTCCCAGTTATCGGCGTAGAGCAATACGTTTACTACTCTTGCTGAAAGTCAGAAATGAAATCTTAGGGACAGTTTTAAAACCTTTTTTTATATTCATTTAGTATACTGTCAGTGTCAATATGAACTTTGTATATATCAGTCGATCTAATCTATTCATTACTAAAAGTTTTTTTAAATATATATTAGAAAAAACCCTTGTTGTTTTGATTTTATACGATCTGAAATCCGAATAAAGTCCTAGTCTCGAATGATTTCTCTCAAATAATATTGCTGCCACTTTCCTCTTTTTTTTTAAGTAGCAGAGTAATTGCCCTGTTTTACACTGCTTAATATTGCCTGATCAGACTTTGATGACGCACACCGTAATAAAGTCAATGCAGGCTGAAACGTCTTGAAAGCGCATCATTAGATATGTCAAACTTATTACTAACGTGTTCGAATATTATTGCGCTTCAAATAAAGTGAAAATCATAAAACTCACAAAATTTCGAAATATGATTGCGGCCAAGCCAAATATTTTCTAAAAGAAATGTTTCTTGACGCAGGTTGATGCAATGAATAATTAAATGATTTTTGTATCAAGATTATTTAGTGGGGAAAGAGTTCAACGAAGTCTGCTGCAGAATTCTTGCTTAGGGTTCGACGGCGAATGTGTTGCTTCACCGACTAAGCGACCGGCAAGGACGAGATAGGAGCACTGGGACTAGGATGGTACTATGACGCATTGCTATTACGACGACCCTCGGTCACTATTGTTTGCCCAAGGCGGACTGTCTTGATGAAAGGAATTCGCCCACGTGAACTTTGTGGACCTTTCCTGAATAAATAGCTTAAACCCTGATCTCAATGTTCGGGTAAGAAGGACAGTGTCCTACCCTCGTCGTCACCTTGTTTTCGGAGGCATTGATGGCGGACGTTCTTGTCGCAAAGTAAAACTCTAATTGATTTTATCTACTGTTATTGGGCAAGATAAAGCACAAACAATGCCGTGCGGATTACCGTCGCTACACATTGTACGTACCTTTGTTTCTGTATATTTCCTTTTCCCAGACACGACGGTGCAATCGTCGACTGTCCTGCTAGAACATCCCTTGGGAGCGACGCAATGTCAGTCCAACATTCCGCTGCCGAACTTTACGTCGAGTAGCGATTGTCTGGTGGTCCAGCGGTTTACATAATCGGGTTGTAAAAGATCGTTCCCGAAGTGGTCACAAAGACGTAGTCTAAAAGCGCGGTTCCTGCGCTTCGATGGAACACTCACGTAACCGATCGCATCGCGAACTGGTACTTACGTGGCTCTTGTTTACAGTATTGTAGTCCAACCGTACGTTGTTATAAGTCGCCTGCCTTCTGCATACTCCGAGATTGCGAATAACGTCTCGACGACATGTTTACTATGCGCCGCTCGGCAAACGAGCTGTTCAGGCCGTCTCCTATATTAACTATGGCAGTTGTGTTAACTCCGGAGCAATTGAGTTCGCAGCAATCGGCCAAGGCGGTCCCGCCCAGCCTCGGTAAAACTTGTATTATTTTTTAGATCTTTTAAATCAAGCTAGCGTCGATATTTTACTGCAAGAACACGACCACCGAAAGAGTGTTGCCGGAAAGGCCGCCCACATTTGTTGTATTTGTTGTGGATCGAAATTAAAGTTGTTTTGGTTGTAGGCGGTGTAGTTGGGAAAGGAAACAGAGGGAATCGTGGTGTAAGCTCATTGGCTCGTCTCTCGCTGTCGTCCGAAACATTCCGTGCCGGCCGAGCTCTCCGATTGGCTGTTGGCGTTGCCGGAGTCGTTTTCGCCATAGAAGCCGCCCGGTCTAGAGGTGATAGGGAGCTTACGGGATACTCGAGTTTATCGATTTCTTCAACCAGAACGTAATTTTCCTCTCCCTTATGTACGTTTTTGTAAATGCCCGTTTCTCCACTTTGTACAATATTTGCAACTTACGATCTTTTAAGCTAAGTTTTTCGTAGCCTAAGAAAATCTTCTTGAATCTGGCCTTCGTTCTCTAAGAGAATTCTAAGGAAAAGGGGTTGTAGGATGCCTATGAGCTCTCATTTTGGCGATGAGTACTTGCATGTGTTGTAGCCGATGATGACGTACGCATGTCCCAGCGTAATCCAAAACATACTCAGAAAGCGGATTCCGTGAATAAATCTGAACCTGTATTCATCCGACGATTTGTTTTTGTGCTTTGCTAGAAGAATCTCGGTGTTTTTGAGGACAGAAAATGCCGTGGCCACCCTGACCGGAACATCTATGTAAGAAGGCAGTTTTCAGTATTAATCAAACAAGATGAAGATCATCGATTAAATAAGATCAAGATAAATTCTGGCGTCTAATAAATCTACATTAATCGCGGTTTTCAAGACACTCCCCTCGTAAAAAAAGAAGTATTTTTGTATTTTTCAAATATTTAAAAATGAAGCATCGTATTAATATATAAAGTATTCAAAAGTAAATGATATCTATAACGTAGCGACAGATAATTCAAATGTGATAGACTGCAAAGGTTGAACTAAGTTCATATAATATTACACAGTAAGTTAGTGTACTCTCCTATTACCCGAGATTCTTGCATTTGCGAATGTGAGGGATCTTACAAGATGATCTACTTATTTAGTTTAGCATATCCTATGTCACAAAGGCACAGTACGGAGTGTATACAATTAATGCCACAATTCAATGTGTATTTTATAATTACTTTATATACCCAGAAGCCATGGAGGGACTAGAATTGGTTCGACTTATCTGAACGGGACTTACTGTATCGATCGTGTCCTGATTTATTTTGTCGGACGTACATATCCACGGACGTACCCGTCACAATGACCATTGTGAGGACGCCGAGAAAGGAGCTGAAAATTTAGAACAAATCTGTGTTGAATAAAGATTTTTCACGCATATATTTTTTGTTGGCAATCTGGTAAGCTGAAAACGAAAAAAACGGGAACACAGAGAAAAGGACTTGACAAACACGTGGCTGACTAACAACTGACTCTTACTTCATCATCTTCCCAGCCTAGGCACATTCTTCTTTCTCCTACGGCACATTAAACACGATTCAAAAAAAAAAAACTTTTGACCTACCACTCAACACGGTGTGGTAAACCGCAAATATTGTCGTTGTTTTTCGCGAACCGTAATCAACGAGATGCTCACGCAATCACGAAAAAGAACGACAATATTTGCGGTTTGGTCCACCCCTTTATGTGGTAGGCCAAAGGGTGATTTTGCGTTTTTTGAATTGTGTTTAATGTGCCGTAGGAGGAAGAAGCTAGCAAGTGCATAGGCTGAGAAGAGGAAGAACTAAAAGTCAGTTCTTAGTTAGCTGTGTGTTTGTCCAGTCCCTTACTTTGTGTTCTCGTTTTTTCGTGTTCAGCTGACCGATTGCCAAACAGTATGTATAAACAAGCTCAACAAAAACTCGTAATGACATTTTTTATCCAGAACTGTTAATGTGTTGATAATGCAAACAATGCAAAGGTGCAAGCGAGCCGGACAAAAATAACGACAATAATCCCTGGAGAATGGGAACATGGGGGAAAAACTGCAAACACAAATCTCTAACACACAGCTAGGTGACTGGTGCGCTACTGAAAAAATCCGCCTGGTCTTGGATCGTTACGAAGGCTGAACCAGCCCGGTAGTTCAGCTTACGTAACACCAGAATTTATAGTTTTCCACTTGTCACGGGTTTTAAGATTAAATTTCTCATCTGACCAGGTAAATACTTTATGCTTACTTTGTACTTGTATGTTAAGAGTATTTTAAGTTTCGTCTTTCGCAGTCATCAACATGGTGCCAGACTGAGTGCAAAGGCAAAACAAAACGTTTTGCTCAGTGAATCTATTTTAAACTTTGTAACTTCAATCTTGATGCAAATTTATAAAATTATGTAGCGACTTTTTTTATTTCGTCCGTCATATCTAAAACGAACAGTAGTGTTGGGGGCGGTGATCTTAGGTTCGCCTAAACGTCATGCATAGTGATAGTCGTATTTTTATAAAGTACTGTCATTCTTATCGAAAGTGAAGTTTTAATCAATATTTTTCTTCGAAAGACTCATATATCTAAAACCCAAAACTCGAGATGTGAAAGCAAGCACTTCAGAACATTCGTATTTGTTACGGAAACTAAAAATAAAAAGTTCAACCAAGCTCTACAGCTTTAAAGGGGTAGGACATGCCACAAATAACATACAAAAACAATATTGCTTGGACCAATTGTATGTTCCTATATTTCTGCTAAATTTTTATTGCAAACGGCACGATAGCTTCGCGGATAAATCGTCTCATTCCCGGGGCCCTCGAATCCTCGCATTGGGTAAGGCCGCCATGTTTAGTGGGTCGGTGCTGCACTCCGCCCACCATTCAAGGAGGCGCGCTCCACTTGTACGCACTCGCAAACTTGACTATCTTGGTGTCTCGTGATTCAGTCTCTTACTTTACCTTTCACGTTTCGAGCACACGGCTTCGAGACATTGACTTTTACGGCATCGCTCGATTCGCCAGTATCTTCAACTCTGATCGCAGTAGCGATTAGTGTGATTGTTATCAGGAGAAGTTGGAATCTGGCCTTTTTAGACCAGCATCAGCGACGACGACGAGAATGACAAGCCTGAACTCTCCGTCGTTCACAACGTTATCACACAAAAGATTAATCGGCCGTGAAATGTTTCGTACACAAACCCATCGCGCGCGACACTACGTTTCCATGCCTCCCATTGCAGAGGGTTCTTAAAACTTGAACAACAAAACCGGTGTACGTTTCTCCTGCAGATTCATTCCTACATTTCACCACACAACTGTCTTCGCGCGACACTTGCAACTGTGTTAGCGTTGGGAGCTACGCAACTGCCCTCTTGACGCTCATCGTTTGTGATCGAATAGGGAACCGGCAATCCAACGCCAGAGGACCAACAGTACCTTAGCTGTGGGAGCGCGTGCACGCCGGGCGGAAGGTCGAACCGCAAGGAGGCGAGAGCAAGAGTATTGTTGGAGTAGCCGAGCAGCGTGAGAGGGCGTGATTGCAGCGTGCGAGCTTGCGCACGCAAAGGGGAATGGTAAAGCATGAATAAGAAGATCCTTCAACTACACATTATATTCACGTGGTTAATGGACGCCTGGGGTGACTAACTTGGCCAACAACGTCAGGATTCAGAAGTTTGCCAGTGTTGGCCTGGTTTCCAGATGAACACGATTAACATTCGTAAATCATTTTCACGATTACCAGAGCTCTAGCAATCGCAAAAATTTGTGTATATACTATGTAACCTATGAGCGTTTCACCTGAAGAGTAATCTGCGAATTTATTTTGTGTCTTCAAGCCTCTTAAAGTGGAGTTCTTCAAGCAGGCCCCCATAACCACAAGAAAAAGAAAAAACGGTCATTTGCGCCTCGAAAAAAAAACAACCTTTTGTGAATTACGTGTTCACCTATCCCTATCAAGGCTTAGCTCAGGTCGGCCGTGGGGCGTCGCCAGCTCGGGGCGCGTCGCCGATGCAGAGGCGAGGCCGTATTTTCCTGCGGACGCCTTTACCTCGTCCTTCTCGCGTGTGTCATGCCAGACGCACAACCTTCGGGATCTTGACACTTTTGGAAACATTTTTTGAAACATTTCAAACATTTCTTTATTTCCATCAACGATGGGGAAAACCAAAAGGAAAAAACTGCTATTTGCAGCGTGACCGGCCCTTGGTACCCCTACAAGGCAAGCAACGCTAACACACAAAGGAAAAAATAGCAAAAAAACAATGGAAGGTATGTTTTAAGTACTATACAATGCAAGAGATATCATTTTCTTCTCACTGACATAACATCAATTCCTAATGATGCAATATGATTTAGTAGCTCAGGAAGTGCATGTTTAATCTCTTTGACGTCCAAAGTTAGTTCGTGATTGTGGTATATGCCAGTGGATGTATCTGACGTGTTTGACGAATGGAATCGTGCAAATGAAGGTCCGCAATAGCGAGAAAAGTATCATATTTACCATTCATGGCAGACTGGAATGTTAATATTAATCGTTGTGAATAAATTTTTGAAATCGTCAAGTATGAGCGTCACTTCTCAAACAGAGGCAAGAATGGAGAGGTTGAAGAGACATTAGCTATGGCTCGTAGAGCTTTTTTGCAATATTCGAAGTAAGTTTATGTTCGGTGTGCCGGTAGACCCCCCACTAAGTGCGCGTAGCATAGGATGGGATAGAATAGTCATTTAAAAAGTTGAATTTTGACACTTGTGGGTAAAATGTATCTATATTTATTTAACACACCCACTATTCTAGAAAGTTTAGTGCGAACGTGTATAATATGGTCGTTCCAAAACATGCCATAAGAAAAAAATACACCAAGAGTTTTACATTTTCAACATATTGAATAATATCAGTGCCGTATTTCAGAAGAGAGGATGAGGTTGTTTCAGTTCTGGAATGTAGTTGGAATATTATAGCCTTGCTCTTTGCTAGCATTTATATGAAAGAATTTTTTGTACACCAGGCCTTTAATTTTGAAAGGACATTATTTGTTTTGCTAATAAGTGTTCACTATTTGTATCATAGAATGATCATACTTGTATCATCTGCATAAATAATAAAATCTACATCGCAGTCAATAGCAACTATATCGTTTATATAAAAAAGAAATAAAAGGGGACCTAGAATGCTTCCTTGGAGAACACCGCAATTAATGTTAAGAAAATAGTACCTATGCTCGTTTATGGAAACATATTGGCAACGGTTCTCAAAATATAACCTTAACAATAGAGGAAACACCCGAAAGCCATACGAAAATAGCTTATCTAAAAGTATACCATGGTTGACGCAATCAAACGCTTTACTAAAGTCAAGGAAAACGCCAATCGTTCTTAACCTTTTTCTAAATTATCTAAAATAATTTTTTTGGCGCGGAAGTGCAGACTTGGTAGACCTAAATTTTCTAAATCCAAACTGAGATTCTATTAATACATTATGATGATCTGAGAAATTTGTAATCCTTGGAGTGCATAAGCTTTTCTAATGCTTTTGAAAAAATAGGAAGAATGGATATTGGACGATAGTTCCCCATACTATTTCTATCTCCTGCCTTAAACAGTACTGTTACTTTCTGCTGTTTTCATGCCTGTGGGAAACACACCCGACGAAAGAGCAAGGTTATAAATATGTGCTAAACAAGGCACAATGAGATCGACAACAAATTTCACGGGTTTAATGTTTATACTATCAGCATCGCAACTGTGATTGTTGCGTAAATTATTTATCGTCGAAAAAACTTCGCATCCATCGGTAGGATAAAAAAATATAGTATCACAAACTCTAGGTATATTTTGTGCTGCATCACTGCAGTAGGTACTCGACCCAACGTTCACAAAATAACGATTAAAGCATCTGATAGTGCAGAACCGCACTTTTCCATCCCATCAATAACTAATTTTTCTATTCTATCATTGTTATTATTTTTGCCCAAAGAGCATTAAGTCTTTTTCAGAACAAGTCAGGATGCTTCATACATTCAGGAGTCAAAAGTTGGTTATAATAGTTTCGCTTTGCACGCCTCAAATCTGCGTTCAAGTGATTTCTCAGTAACTTAAATTCTGCTAGTTTGACCAAGTCTCGCGATTTTAAAAATGCTTTATATAAGCGATCTTTGGCACGCATTGATGTTAAGTGAGCTTTGGTAACCCAGGGTTTGCGGGCACGTCTAACGGTTCTAACCAATCTTAATGGAAATTAAGACCATGTAATACTTCTAAAACATCTCAATAAATTTGTCGTAAGCTTTATTTATATCCTTCATTCCTATTATACTGCTCCAGTTTGTGCTCGCAACGTTTCTTCTAAACGTCTGCAACGTTGTATCGTTAGTGCTTCTAATGTATCTGGCGGGTTGAAGTTCATTGACCTTCGTTCTAGCTGTTGCATTATGTTTATGAATCAACATGAATATGGGCAAATCGATCACTCAAATCTAAACACATTACTCCAGCAGTAATATCTGAGCTATCGTGATTTGTAATAAAAATGTCAAGCAAGGAGGAACTTGACCTGTTATACGCGTGGGAAGAGATATGACATTCTGAAGATTATGTGCAGACAGTAATAAAGATAACTCCGAGTGATTACTTGATAAATCAAGAAAATCAATATTGAGGTCGCCTCAAGGATAAAATTGCATTGAACTTCAGTCATGAGCTAAACAACTTTCCTAGAAATTCAAAGAACTGGGACACATTTCCGTTTGGTGGGCGGTAAACAACACAATACACTTCAAGGTTTTTACATATGCATAGTACTTCGTAATTATCTGTAATTGCTGAGTATTCGGATACAATCTCAAAACCTGTGTTTGATATCAAGATGGATACACCAACACCACGGTTTTGATTGGCGGTTGAGATAGAAGTGTTCATATCCCGGTAGAAGAAAAACATCGCTGTCATCGCTGTACCAGGTTTCAGTGAGCATGATGATATCGAACATTGGTTGAAACGTGTTAAAGAAGTAAAGAGGTCATCAGTTTTAGATCCGCGCTGACCTAACGTTAAGGCTGAAAAATTTTTAGACATATCTCGATCAGTTTTTCAAGTAACGCATTGACTTCGTGAGGGTGGTAAAAGAATCGTACACCGTCATCGAGGGAATTATGAAGTTATACAAAAATACAGCAGTCATCGAAATATTCTACGCTAATTCTCTAATTTTTCGACATCGCCCAGACAAGTAATTTTAGGTACATGATGCGTCGTATTATACGCGCAAATATTTTGCCACCAGAGCACCACACAAACTTCTACCCACCCTTCTTTTCTGCGCGATAGCCGTTCCCAGCAGTTTCTTGTTCAAGCCTGTCAAGTGCTCGTTTACATAAACCGGTGACTCGGCTCCGCCAAACTCGAGGGATGCAGTAGTGATCCGTTTCTTTTTGGCCTTTTCCAAAATTTTGTTCCTTTTTGAGCGGTGGACGAAGCGAACAATTTATGTTCTTTGATCTGGCATAAAAAGTGGCGACGCGGTGGCAGATGTCAGTCGTCCGCATCCGCCACTGGTTCATCAGAGAAGGGCGCCGATTCTCTTGATAACATCAGCCGCATCGCCCTTGCTTGGCACCCCCTTGATTTCAAGATTAGCACCCGATCTTTGGCACTGCTCTAATTCTTCTACTCTGGCGCCTAGCCTGCAGTTTTCAGCCTGAAGGCGTCTGCTTCTCCGGGGAGCCAACTTACTTTCGTCTAACCCGGGCGCGTCTAATCCCGCATGCTACATAAGACGGCACAAACCAACGGCCCAGGGGCGCTCTCTCGCCGGGGAACGCTCTCAGCCGCACGGAGCATTCCTTTCTTGTTTTGACCCTTCCCCTTCCATGGTACTGCCAATCGTGGAATCGGGTGATGCCACAATTAGCGGATACTGTCAAAAGAGGCACCGCCGTTTTCTCAGACTTTGTCGGCTCCTCGAGCAAACACATGTGTGCGCATTCGTCCAACAAATACGTCGTTATGCACGCCAAAGGAACCGCGTGTCTTTCTGCGGTTAAACCCCTAACACCCTCCCCCCCCCCCCCCCCCCAAAGGGGGGAAACCCGCCCAGCCTGTAGATGAAAGACATTAAACAAAGAGGCACAACACTCATTTGCCGCATTGGTACCACAGGTGTTCTGGCAGTATGCTGATGACTGCTTGACGGCCTATGCATTTTAAAAATTATATAAAGTCAAGCGCGAATTCCTAGCACATCTCAACTCCATCACACCAGGCCCCCTTTCACCGTGGAACGCGACAAGGCCGACTCCTTGCCTATTCTTAGTGGTCTGTCAAAAGCAAGAGTAAAAGCTGAAGTCTTCTTTATACACCAAACCGAAGCACACTGAACCCTACCTCAAATTGGACTCAAATTATCTTCCTTATCTGGGCACAGAGCGTTCCGCGGTCAGGACACTCTTGCTCAGGGCGAGAGGACTATTTGCAGGTTTTGAAACTAACAGTAAAATAAGACGACGCAAACCGTCTTTGTTGACTGCGCGTGCGATGGGAAGCCAGGGAGAATTTTTATGCATTGCAGTCCCACGCCCTTCTGTGGCCGGCAACTGGTTCGACGGGTCCTCATGCATGCCAAGAGGCAAGAAGGTACATGCAGTCGAGCTCAACCATGCAGTGAGCGTTTCCTACATATCGATAGGCAAAGTATGCTGCCTGAGACGTTGATTGCCGTGGTTGGGATCCAGATCACCCTTATGCGAAACGACCAACATCTTGGACGGCCTATGCCACGACCAGAAGACTGTCCCCTGCAGAGCAAAACGCAATGTGATGTCGATAATATCACTCACGCAAATTGCTGACCCACCGCCATTGGCTAACGAATGATTATTTAAGAGATGACACACCAGCTTAATAAAAAAAAAAAAAAAAAAAAAAACATCGTCTCTTTCGTGACGCGCGTAGCGGCGTCGCTTAACACTGCGACGTCAAGGACCCCCGCATTAATTTAAGAGCACTTGCATAATTGAAGATAAGAATCTCTATGATGGCAACTTTCCCGCGCAATCGTAGCAGAGCCACTCGACACCCATAAACATCAGTAACTCAATCGGCACGAAACCATCCACCTACATCAAATGGCTTCGCCATATGACCAACACAAAGTGAAAGGCACTGTTGTACAAGGAGAGCAGAAATAATACTGCTCCTCAACGGCTGTAACCAGAATCTCCTCTGAAGAAGTGGCGGAGTAGGCCTCTAAATTGTTGGTTTCATTTAGGTCTTGGCTGGCTGTTCTTTTAAAGAAAACCTGAAGGGCCACATTTTTGAGGACCTTTCAGACTTTTTTTATTCATAATTGTTTTGGCGCATACCGGAAAAAAAATGGCAAAAAGCGAGCAGTGCTTCTTCAAATATAAAAGTATGGCGTAACGTGGCGAGTGTTACGTTAGTTTTGTTGGGTTTCTTCATTAAAAAATAACAATACAAATATTTAATTTATAATTACTATATCTCTAAAAATGCTAACATGTGGTATGGGTACTCGCCAGAGCTATAAGATACTTATTTTATTTACAATGGTTTTACGTTTTGTGACCTGATAACGTAAAATAAAGAACGTACTTCCACATAAAATTGTATGACCCACATTTGTCGCTGTTATCTTCAATCTACAACTTAGAGGTTTAAGAGTGACTTTTATACGTACATGAGGTTTTTTTGTGAGTTATAATCGAACACAATAAGAATATTCTTCAGAAGGAAAACTACATTTATGTTTCCGCGCAGTTAAATGCAAACACAAATAAGACTCACAGAATTACAAGTTGTGTTGTGGTTATTCTTGGATAAATATTCGTAACGCAGTTTCTCACATCTACGCCGATTTCTCCTTCGACCACTGAAAATAGACATGTTTTATTGAACACTCAAAGGCAAAGTTAACTTCACTTGACAATTTTAATTAAAATTGAATTTCTCAATACATTTCGAGTTTTTTTCAAGGGAAATAGTCACTAGGTAGTGTCAATAATTATTGAAACAGATATCCAAAAACACACTAGCCAAAAAATATGATTTAAATTTTTTCAACAATCGTTTGTTTACAAGTTTGCTCGTTTGTTTGGCTTTCTAATAACGTAAATAATATAAATTTTATATTTTTTTAAATTCAAATATTGTTTTCAACAAGAGAACCCCAGCTAATACCATGCAGAAGTATATAAAGTTGTTCTGTCAAATAAGATGAGGGATAGTGTTATTTTGTCTTGCACTTTTAATTATACATATATCATAAAATAATTATGATAATTATGGAAACAAAGATTCTTGGCCGAAATTAGAATACCACAACATTATTATTAGAATTGAACCTAATTTACATATATTTACATATGGTTAGGTTACTAGTTCTAAAACTGCAACCTCGCTTAAATAACCTGATGCCTGATTCATACTATTTTGAGATAGTATTATTCAAAGACTTGATTCTTTTATATTATTTATATTGAGTTTCCGTGTAGAACTGCTATGCGTCAGTATAATATATTGTTTTGGTGTATTTATTTATGCATTTCGCCACCATACTTCGGTTGGCAGGCTGTTTTCGGGGACCGTGGAAAATACAGCATCATTATTATTGGCATTATTGGTTTGATCATGGGCACCTACCACTTAATCAAATCATACTTGATTCGCGATTAAATTGTTTAACAGGTTAGTTGGTTAAATTTTGACAAACAAGAAAAAAAAAGTTAAGATGTAACGCTTTCTGACCACGTAATGGCGTCGGACAAGTACACCTCTATGAAAAAAAGTTTGAGGAGAAATCTTTTGAACTAAACTAAATTGTAGAGGTCGGAGATACTAACTACGAACAAGTGGATAAAGTTTTACATCTCCTTGGCAGCCAATTTAACGGCGTGCGAGTATCCGTATAGCGCATATTAGGCTACTGTGATAAGTCAAAGAAGTTCGCTACTGCCGTATAATTACACCAAGCCTCTGCCTCTACGACTGAAGTAATCATATATGAGTGTGGGTGTCATTTGATTTTTCTCACTTACATGGCTTGGCTCATTTAAGATTCTAAATTGTACATTGCGCCGTTTATCACTCACTCAGAAAACAAATTGCTTAATTTTTGACGTAAAAAAAAAAAATACACATAGAACGAGCGAAACTGATTAATCGATTAATGAATTATTTAATGCGTGCACATTAATGGTGCTATCATTTTTAATCGACGCCTAGTCCTAACTATTAGCTTTAAAAATATCATAGCTTTTTTCTTTTTCAGAACGTCTGGCGATATGAAAAAAATACTTGTTTTAGATTTGAACCAGAGACGGCTGGAGTATTTGTGCTACACAAGATATTCGAACCTGAATACGGTGCTGCAAACATTGATACATTTCTAACGCTCAACTTTAGACAATCAAAACAAAGCACATGCATTTGCATTGATGAAAAACCAAAGGGCGTCTTTACAACTAGTTTTATCCAGCAGATCTGTATCGTGCATTGGCCCCTTCCAGATTGGTAGAACGCCCGATGAGTTCAAGTGTGTTCCTTAAACTCCGATAAAGGCTCCCTTCTAAGGATGGGCACGTCTACACCATTTGCAGATGGGGCGAGACGCAACCCTCATCCGAATAGAACCTAAATTATGTTTACTGGCGCGAGAATAAGGGGGGGGGTTGTACGGGCGGATTCCAACTTACGTGCATTCACTAAACTCTGAACGTCGCCTTCGTTGCAATCTGCAATTACGCATATGCCGATGCGTATTCCATGTAGGCGAGGGTCATTATAGTACTTTGCGAATTCTTTAACCTGCAACAAAATGCCTGAGCTGGTAAAGCATAATGCCGAAAATCACCTGGATGCAAGGTACAAAGTGGGAACTATGCAGGGAAATGCGGTCATGAAGGCTTGTTGCTAGCAAGAGACGTATGTTTACCCGCTAAATTTTGCAGACGGTAGTCACATGGCACCAAAATTGTGATCGTGCAAGGTCACTTGGCATTTTTTACGTCGTGATGCTGCATGCGCTGTTGCATCGCGTTAGGTTGTTACGGTCACGGTTGTTAGGTCACGTTAGGTTGTGACGGTTGGTACCTTGCGGCGTGAAATCCAGGTGGCCACGTGACGTTGTGACTTTAGGATGCGTAGTCACGTAACACTTGACGTGAAGTTACGTGACTACCGTGAAGTCAAAGTTAAGCGATCACGTCACATTTTATGTTAAGTTTGTGAAGTCGCATCACATTGTGCAAAGGCCCATACCCGCGTACTTATTTCAGTGCGATGGGTTCCGTTTGGACAGGCAGATGCGGAAGTGTTGTGGAGAGCGTTTGCTGCCGAGCGTGTTGACTGAACCTTCGTAGGCACGCAGTCGACCGCAGTCAAGACCCAATACGAACGCGCTATCGTCACTTGCGGCTCTCAGCAATGGTAAGAGAAATCTACGGCAACATGGTGACGCCCGGAGACATCGTCGAAGTGGCCGATCTTGGGACGATCCCGCTGGTTTCCGTGACTTCCGTCCCGCTTGAACATTGCCAGGCTTGGAAAACGTCTGCTGTTGTAGTCTCCACCGCTTCCCAAATGAAAATCAGGTACATCTTGGGTGAAACCAGCTGAACAAAGGAAGGAAGATGACAGGAGAAAATAATGGCGAACCGACCGCTGGACTACCAACTTTTTTTTATTACATCTTCCTCTTCCATTAATTTATATCCATTCCCCCTTTTTCTTTTCCTTTCCCATTGCTCTTATTTTTGCTCTTATTTTTTGTCTTCTGATTTTTATCAATTACCCACAAAGTGTGCCATGTAGAAAAGTTTTCTTTGGCTTGCAAGGTAATTGAAGGGATGCTCACGCACTTGTCATCTTCTTCGTCTATAGCAAGGGCCTCTAAAACACTCCCTTGCAACCTGGTTTTTATGGTGTCCTATTATGTGAAGATGGTCGAGCTCTGCTTTACACAGGCATGTCCGACAATGGGCAGCTAAATGCCCTGGTCCCGCAAGGTTCCTAAGGTTTGCGGCATGTTCACGTGCTCGGTCGTTAATACATCGACCGGTCTGTCCGATGTAGCAGCGGCCTCATGTTAGCGGTATGTTATATATAACTTCCTTTTCACAAGGAGCGTATTGTGTTCGGTGCCTGGTGTTCCACTTTTCTTTGGTGTTGATTGGTGCTTGATTAATTTTGCGGCACATTGAATAGGCCTTATTAGGTGCCAAGCAGAGGACTTGCACGTTTTGCCGGTTGGCTATCTTTTTAGCTTATGGGTAACCCCGTGAATATATGGTATCACTACAAAGGCCGGTCGGTTCGCCATTCTTTTCTCCTGTCATCTTCCTTCCTTTGTTCAGCTGGTTTCACCCAAGATGTATCAGAACCAACTAGCTCAGCCTTTTCCCTTAGTATGAAAATCAGGATCGTGTCTCCAAACAAGGAACCAGATGTGCCTCCACGAAGGGCGCGAGCGAGCACTTGACTGTCCCTTTGTTTTCTCGGCTTCTGATTGGTCTGCACCGCGATGCGCCGCCGGGGAAAGTTGAGACAGGTCCTACTCTTTTCCGTCGCTCTGCGGGGCGATGCATGGCCGACGCTTCCTACCGCAAGCAGCCGCTTTCGGCCGCGAAGACTCCGCTCCGCATGCAAAGTGCGTTAAAACGCAAATATGTGCATGGACCTTCATGTGTTCACCTAACACTTACGCCACGGTATAACGTGATGCTATGCCGTCTAGATACGCGGTCACGTGCAACTCTGACGTCAAAGTTACGTGGTCAAATGAGACTGATAGTAAGTCACCTGACCAAGTCAAGCTGTAGAATATAACAGTGACGTCACGTTTTGGAAGTCATCCATTGTGGCCCTCATTACATGATCACATGTCCAATACGGAGAGCCACCACGTTACCTCTGTCAGCCCGTATTACCATGTTTCTCATCACAACCCTCTAGTGATATCCTAGATTGAGGAGCAAGCTCATGAAAAGATTCTGCCTCGAAACAACAACAGCATCAATAATATCTTCAAAATAATACGTGCTATAGATTCCTTTTCTAAAGTTTTACGTACTGAGCAGGAAAAAGACGCGATGTATACGTAGTTCTATTTTTAACACTTTGTAGAGTCTCAGTGTCCCAGAAACGTAAAAAAAATCTTAACTTTTTTTTGTTAATAGAGCCGCACTCAATCACGATTAATATTTTTGAAGTGGCGTAACTCGACATGGTCTTCTGAAATAGTTTGTAGAATGTCTCCGATATTGTTTATTAAGAAAATGAGACAATTTAGTCCTTCAGTGCATTAGAATCTTTGAGCAGGATATCAATATGATAAATCTGTTTTAGCGCAGATAATGCTTTTGGGGATGTTTGTATGCGGGATACATAGGTCGCAAAAACATTTCAGAAATGGCGTCATACTTCACTTTACTAGTAACGTCGCGAATCACTTGACCTGATGCATTAACACCCGAACAATTTAATTGAGTGCGGTATGTATATTATAAGTCGCGTGTCCTGTCTACGTTATCACTTCAAAAATTTATATCACTGCAACCACAAAATGCTTGTTGTATGAACGCGCCTTGACCGCGTTGAATGCGTTCTGGATGAGCGTAACTAAAGATTATATAAGGCGTTCTCGTCAATATTTGCGGTATAGGGCTGGGTACATAGATAATTTCACTGAGATTTACTAACAATAAAATCGTATCCTATATATGACGTGTTCGTCTTGTATGACAAAAGTACTCCTGAAAGTTTGAACAAGATGGTGCCTCGTGCATTTCACAATCGAGGTGACGGGTCTGTTCGTAGACAAGGTATAGGAACGTTCATACAACGACACGACTAAGGGCTGTCCGCAGGCCCAGTAACACGTTGGTGACCTGCGACCTTTGATTTATTGGGTAGTTGTCCGCGTTCAGCGGAGCCTTTGGCATAATAGCTCACAAGATATGCGTTTTTCAGTCGAAAACAACTGTAACAACTTTGTTCAGTGGTGCGATACGTAGACAATACGACTAAATGCAATCGAAGCACCAGGCTATACGACGTGTGCACTGGCAAACAAGTACCATATATTTGTTTTAGCTGGAAAGTGCATTGAGAACTATACAACATATAATCGTTCATAGACTGCGCAGATAAACAT
>JAZHYW010045472.1:0-21892 GCA_037355805.1 Ixodes ricinus
TCTTCTCTGTTGCCTGCAAGTGAGCAGGTGCATCTGAATGTAAAGCCCCTCTATCCTGGGAAAAGTGGCGCCATCTATTGTTGTGGAAATAGCTGGAGATGCTAGAGACATAGTGCCGCGCGCCGACTTTGGGAAGAACATGAGCGTCTGAAATCGAGGCTCAGTGCTGCGCTGTGCCGCCATGATCTTCCCAAGGGCTGCACGCTGCACGTACCACGCATCGATGCACCTTGTGCTACTTTTGAAACATGAAGGGGCTTTAGCTGAATGCCAGTTTTGACGCCACCAGTGGCAATGCCTTCCCGAGCAACGGAGAGTCGGTAGTTTTCGAATGACACTCTTTTTTTTTTTGCGAACCTTTGCACAAACCTTAGATATGCGAAAAAGGCCCACAATATAATCGCTTTTTACCGGCTAGGCAATGTGCATTCAACGCTCAACTGGTTCCACTGCTTCTGTCCATAGGGCGGGCTCATGGCGTAGCGAGCGCCACCAAGTGGACTGGCTGTTTGAGAAGTGCCAGGGGCCTTAGGCAGCTTGTCCACTGACCTTGATTTAAGTTACTGGCATGTTGGGCTGCCCTTCCACAACCAAACTGGATCTGTGCTTCGCTTTTTCCCTACGGCCTGTTTCGTCCTGTTTCGTCGCGGGGAAAAAGCATGTGCATCATTCTACGTGGGGGCACTGCTGCTCCGAATATTCCTGGCTGCTTCACACCGTTGCCCGGCAGAGCTCTGTTTCGAAAGGCTCGTGGTTCACTGGTGTGTCCTGAATTGCAAGTCGACATCGGGGAAGACACCTTTGGCATGTTTTTCAACCAGCTGCCCAGCAAATGAAGCGCCAGGCCCCCCGGGGATGAAGAGAGGATACCAAGGAAGAGCCTTGTTGTGAACAATAAATCTCCATCTACGGTTGTGTGCAGCAGGCACTTTAAACGGGAGGATTGTGTACCTTGATACCACATAAAAAGCTAGCCCCTGGAGCCATGCACATAGTGTTCGACGGCTGTCTGCGAAGGACCTAATGCCATGCACCAGACGAAGTACGAGAAAAGAACCGCGTTTCTCGAAAAAATCAGCATCCGCACTGAAAAGTGGAAAGCAAAAGGCAGATCCGTTGGTTACTGTGGCCGGCGGCATCGTTATGCGCATTACCAACAAGCAGCGCCGCCAGCCCTCTGTAGCCGCAACCAGAAGCGCGCGAATAAATGTCTTCGTCTCTCAGCAACCACCTGCGCTCGGGTGTGTCCCCACCCGCGGTCTACAATAAAGTTCTGCCGAGAGGTCCTCTGTTCTTTTTTGGCATGTCTTCCCCACGGGGCCGATCAGTGACAATGGGCCACCGTTTAGCAGCCACAAGTTTGCCGGGAATTCACGGAGAGCGCTGTGACATCATCCACGCGACATCAAGTCCACACTACGCCCGTTCAAACGGAATGGCCGAGCGAGCCGTCCAAGAGGCAAAGAAGCTTCTGAGCAAGACTCCCCTACGACACGGCAGAATTCTACAGCGCCCTGTTGGAATGGAGGAACATGCCAAGAGACAGGCCCTGCAGTCTCCCAGTCCTGTTCGCTGATAGGAAGAAGGACAAGGCACACTGCAAGGCCTACGCACCGCAAGCTTTTGGAGCCCGAGACAGCGCCACGCCAGCAGGTGACTGCAAGACTTGGAGGAGGTACGCCAGCGCCAACAGACCTGGCCACAACCCAGGCGCAGAGAGTCTGGAGCGTCCGCACCCTGGGTCGGCGGGTCTCTGTGTTCGACAGTCGGACCTCTGACGTGAGCTCGCCAGCAGCCGCTAGTCACAGTGCACGACCCTGCAACCAGAGCGTACATAGTGGCAAACGAAGATGGACAACAGCTTCGCTCGCAACGAGAGGACATAGCACTGCCTCCCACAGCACAGGCGACGCCGCCGGCACAGCCTTCGGGACCCCAGCCCGCAAGGCACTACGGAGAAGCCTCAAGGCAGCCCTGCAAGCCACGTCGCTACATAGAGTGTGACTGAGCAAGGCCTTAGCTCCAGACTTGTTTTCTTTTATTAAAGAAAGGGAGATGTGGCCAGCGGCATCGTTATACGCATTACCAACAAGCGGCGCCGCCAGCCCTCTGTAGCTGCAAGCAAAAGCACTGGCGAATAAACGTCTTTGTCTCTCAGCAATCACGCGCTCGGGTGTGTCCTACCCTTAGTTACGCAAAAGGAATTGTGGATAGACCGAGCAAGATGAACCAAATGGCTCTCAAGCACGCGCTTTGACTGCATAGCCACAGAAGGTTGTCTCCGACTATCAGGAAGAGCATCAGATCGTGGCACTTACAAGCAGCTAACTTTGAAACTACACGGACAACAAATAACAATGACTCAGTGCACCGGCTGACTTAACCGAACGACGAATCAGTGTTCGGCTGGAGTTTGATGTTCTCTAGTCACCTGAGGGGGAGGAGGGGCTCTTCTGTTACCACTCCGGCCTGCATAAACAATGCAGCATGCACGGTGCATATGCCCAGCTCAGCACAAAGCGGATGTGGGTTAAGCTCGCATACCCTGACTGACTGCTCAGGAGAGGTCCGGCACTAACAATAATTGTCACTTAGTTTATTGTTAGTATGTTTACATTAAGACGTTAACATGTTCTCAAGGCCTGTGGGCATGTCCACAGGCCTTCTGTTGGGTAAACACCGAGGTGCAGGGACAGCAAACTGGTCAGAGCACTCCCTATAGTTTTATCTCCTTGCCAATAGTAGTGACAACCCCAACTGCAGCGTGCCGGGAGCTGTGCCGCAGGCAGCTCCCGGCATTTAATGGTGCTTCCAGAAATTCGATGTGCCAAAGCCGCATTGCTCATCATAGGTGCTCTCTTGCCTCACTGAAGAGGCCGCAAGACAGCGAGCGCGCATCTAGCCCGGCCATGGCACTTCACCTGTAGTTTTGCCATACCATCCAGATGGTGCTCGTCAATCTAACATGATGTGTTTTCGAGGATGTGCAAACAGATCCCCTCGATGTGTTTGCGTTTGTCTTTCAAGTAGCGTCAGATACGGCAGTGCCGAGAGACTCGTGTCTCAGCGGCCCTTGGAAGCAAATGGCGGCACAGCACTGAAATGAGCAGCCGTTGGAAACGCATGCAGCGTAGCACCCGCTCGTGGCACGCGTTTTGCGCGTTTCCACAACAATCGTTGGCGATACATATACAGAACGCCTTTATCAAGGGGCTTTATAACACGGTCCATTCTGAATGTAGTGGAATAGTGTTCCTTCTGCACAATAGCAGCTTTATCTAAAGGTGCGATAGATTTTACAGCTGCACGTGCTCCTTCGCTGTACAACATAGACAGTAGTGACTGGAAGCTACCATGGACACAGCAACATCACAGCCAAAGAGCTCCCTGTAACACTACCTCCCCAGGTGAAAATATGAAGTGGTATTTCAAGTGGTACCTCTTGCTTTCAAGTGGTACCACTTGCCGTCAAAGTGGTACCACTTGCAGGTCAAGTGGTACCACTTGCGAGGTCAAGTGGTACCACTTGCAGGTCAAAGTGGTGCCGCACAGGCTTCAAGTGGTACCGCTTGGTTGCCATTGCGAGACCTGCCAACCCTACAATGCTGAAAATACTACAGGGGGTGCCAAAAAACACTACAATTGTATGAAGAAATACGAAAACTGTTTTATTCTTCAAAAACTTGGTTTAGGTAAAAAAAATGCGTCAACTAGGGCACAAACACATCATACGTTGCACGAAATGTCTTACTCTTTAGAAGTAGAAGGTTGGGTTAACACTGAGGAAGTTGCAGCTTTTGCTTTTCTTAGGATGTTCTTATCGAACACTTGTTCACGGCACTTTCCGGACTTGCTGCATCTCACAACTGTTCAAGAGTCTTTTTCGACATGGAGGAGCGGAACTGCGTGTGTGTGCCTTCTTCACTTTGCTGAAAACTCTTTCGCCTGTGCCTAGTTTAACGGAGTTTAAGGAGCAAAGTTCTTGCTCTTTAACGTCTCTACAACAACCGCCGTGAACGGCACGTTGTGTTCGATCAAAAATGCCGAAAAGGCGTTCTGCTCGGGTAGTGTCGTAATCCGTTGATCGACTAAAGTACCCTCCAAGCTTCTCGTTGGTTCCAACTAATTTTGCAGAGTCCTTATGCTTTTTTGTATTCAGATGACACAGTATCTCCCGGCGACCAGCGTGCGAAATGTTGACATCGCAGCGACACAGACTACGAATGCGTACCTTTCGCCCTTGCGCGACGTCTTCGTAAATGGAAAGTCGGTTGAATAGCTGGGAATAAACACTTGGAAGTATTTTTTCCCGACGGTTTCAAGTGATCATGAGTAAAAGTTCCAGTTACAAAACGCACAACGTTCGCCAGATCCAACGTCGCCACAACAAAGGAGATTTCCTAAACAGTTTTGGATTAAGATGGATGAATGGATATTCTCAATGACAATTGCCTTACAACGAGGAGCGGTAGCTCGCGCCCCCTGGCATACAAGTCGATGTACCAGTGTTGCCAACCACAACTTGTAAACAGGCAAGATGCAGCTTAAACGAAATATTTTTTTTTTTTACACGCGGTGCGGAAAATCGTAAAAATATGGTTGTCATTACGATACTCGTAAAACTGTGTTGAAAATCGGGCACTTTACGATAAAATCGTAAAACTTGGCAGGTCTGCAAATGGCACCAGTTTGCAAAATCATCACATATCACTAATAAAATAAGTGAAAGCTGTTGCTCAATCTGAAAAAAGTTTCCAGGTGTCTTAAAGGGCAACTCCGCTTCATTTTTGATACTTAGAAAACTATGCAGCCTTCTTCAGTATCATATAGGAAGACCCCATGTCAAATATTACGATCTAATTCCATCTATATATTTAATAAACTGGCCAGCAAACTTTCAAATGAGCCAAGTCGCCGAAATCTGCCAACTCTAGCGTGCGACGTGAGGCGCAATCGTCAGCGCAGTCAATGCGCCGGAGTTGGAGCGGCCAACGTTGAACCACTACGCCAAAGGCATGACCTACGTCATTCTCGCGTTTTGTTTGTTTTTACTTCTCAGAGCGAAATTGAACGATGACGTCATGAGTTTCTCCTCCCGGTGTTGGCTCAAGGGCGTCCACGTGATCACCGTAACGTGGATGCGCTAGTTTGCGCTGCCCTGCGCACTTATCGGTCTGTTTCTCCGCACCCCTCTCCTCTTCGTGTTCTCCCTTCCCCCTCCCCCGGGCCATCCCCGTCCACGCCATCCGAAGCGACCTGCCCGCGTCGCGTGTCCTGTTCCTCGCCCCCCCCACGAACGTCACAAGACCACGTGGTTCGACGTGACGTGGCCATGACTCTGACAACACGAGTCCAATGTTGCCTGACGCAACCGAAGTTTCGGTTTCGGTATCAGCTGATGTTTAAATTAAGATTACACAAATAATATTTCACATTTCGCGAATTCGAAGACGTAGAGCTGTTTAGTAGTGCTTTGTGAAATGGAATCACATGTAAGCCTAAATTTTTCGGAATTGGAGCGGAGTTGCCCTTTAAATATGTTGTTGTAACAAAAAGCCAAATTCAAATATTTTGACGAAATTTCACACATGTATACAGTGTGATAGAGGTCTATATGCATATCGATATGCTATGTTTTGCATGAGTACAATATTCTCAAAACACGCGAAGAGAAATCTTTTATACGAGATTCACTAAGCCGTTAGAAATTTTGGAAATCTTTTCCCGCAAACAGTAATGCACTTCCTGGAGGTCTTTTCTTTAAATTGAAAAATTTGCAACAAGACGTTTCTTGAGCTCGAGCTCAAGAAACGCATGCAGGGCATGGCGAGTCATGAGCGTCTCGTCATCCCTTCACAGCCAATGAGAATGCGACATTATCCGACACGACCGCCGGAGAACCAATCACGAACCAAGAAGATAACGAGTCACGCCCAGCGTTTCTTAAGCCGTCATTTGCCACGTGTACTGCGTGTACCCGTTGGGGGTGTTGTGTCTTCATTGTTATATTTTCATATATTCGGATAACTTCGTCTTCTTTATGCTATGTGTTCATTCACTTACTTCTTCATCATCATCATTTTTGAATAAAGAGTCTCATGAGAGCAGCACAGGTGACTGGACGTTCCTTCTCGACCCGCCGGGTCCACCGAGGACTCCACATTCTTTTGACGACGGGATGGACGGCGGATTCGGCATCAAACCTCCTCAAGACGTTTTGAGTGAACCAGGGAAGTCGGAAATTCCCTGGGAGCGATGGATTTCGCTCTTCGAATGTTTCATGGGGGCATGTGGTGCTCACGCACTGCCCTCGGAATGTCGTCGATACCTGCTGCGCCAATGCCTGGGAGTGGAGGGTCAACCGGTCTTCGACGCATTGCCTTCATCCCACGCTGTCGCTGTGCCGTCGCCAGCAACGACGTCAGTGGCAGCCGCTTCTAGAACTCCGACGAGAGACGTCTACCAATTGGAGGCTGTCGACACCCTCAGCGCGCACTATGAAAAGTCGTGCAACATGGACCTGGAGTGTCATCGGTTCCGCCAGCGTTATCAACAGCCCGAAGAACCATTGTCGGATTATTAGACTACCCTACGGGACTTGGCAGTTCCGGCCGTTCCGACCAATCGGGGCACCACCATCGGCTCCTATCAAGCAGAAAAAATAATGAAGCAGACCAAACCAACCATGGTAGCCAAAGACATGGCGCCAGCGATTTGGGGTCGCGTGGGACTTGCCCGAACGACTTATGGGGGCAAGGTGGCACCGAAGGACAAACAAAAACAAAATGTGGTGGTCCGGAAGGAACTGAGTCCCTTCAAAGTTGGCCTCGTCATAGGTAAATGAGTTCAATCTGTTCAATCATATGACTGTATCCCCATGAGCTGTTATTAGATTAGTATTTTTCTGTTGTCTTTGCAGAAACAGTGCAACATTGGAGACACCAGAACAAGGTGCCTGTTCAGCAAGTCATCACTAACATGTCGACAGTCCTGTCACAAAAGATCCAGGACTCCCGAAAAGCTCTGAGGCACCTGGGTTTTGAGGATTTTTAATCTTCATCAGCCCAAGTACTTCTGCTCTACAAGCACTCTCAACTGCAAAATAAAAGTAAGAAAGACTAACATCTGGCTTTGTTTTTGTGCATCTATATGACAATGGTACCATTTGCAAGTGGTACCACTAGCAAGTGGTACCACTAGCAAGTGGTACCACTAGCAAGTGGTACCACTGGCAAGTGGTACCACTTGCAAGTGGTTTATTGAACAGGTACCATTTGCAAGTGGTACCACTAACAAGTGGTACCACTTGCGAGTGGTACCACTTCCTAGTGGTACCTGTTCAATAAACCACTGGCAAAAATTTTCACTTGCCTCCTAGCCAGTAGCCTGTGCAAACACTATGCTAAAACTTTCAAGTAACTGACACAATCACCACAGTCCATACGCGGTTTTCACCTCAAGAGAAAAGGAAGTTTTGTGCATTGTTCATACGCCAGTGTGAAGTACGTTAGAGGATTTGCTTGTCGGAGGAAGAAGCGATGTTTTTGGAGTTTGAAACTTGTATGTCTCAATTAGATAACATATATCTAATCTAAAATGCACCTACATATATCTTAATTATCTACACAAAGGGGAAATTAGTAACGCTACGCGAGGAGCCGGACTTTTTTACTATGGTTCTTGAGGTGAAAACGAGTATAGAATGACGCTCACATATGCAAGGGATTCTACACCTATCGATGTGGACTTCCTTTATGGTTAGTCTGTATACCTTCCAGTTTTAACCGAAAAACATCTGCCACTGTCAAAAATAAAAGAAATCGTCAAAACTGAAAAATATTGGTATATAAATATTTACGTACAAGCAAAAGTATTTTTGTTGTTATTCCTTTCACAAAAAAAGATTCTACGTAAGCATTCAGTCAGACTAATTCTTTCCTTCTTTATTCTACTGAGTTTTCGTTTTAAGTTTGATTGTCAACCTAGGTCTCCCAAGGTCTTTGTAATCGAGATCTGTTTATCTCTGTAGGTACTGGTTAGCCTTTGGGCCCAAAAGTTTGGCCTCATTGTGTCCTTTTGTAGATTGCCCCATAGGCACTGGGTAGGGTTCCAGAGAGCACCACAGTCGGTTGATAATCCGTGCCACCGTGGCCAAATGAGGCAACACTGGCATACCCTTTCAACATTACGTAATTACCAACTCCAAGCGTTCTGTTGTTGTGCACTACACTACCGACTGTTTTAAAAATGTATCAAACATTAAATATATTCATGTACATGCATGTGCAGTTGTGTCGTTCTAGCATTAGGGAGTTTTAGGAGGTGCCTTCTTGAATAGGTAGAGACGAGAGCAGTATCTGTAGAGAGTTTGGCCAGTCATTGGGAAGTATAGGCTGACAAATGAGGAGCGCCATTGACCGAAGCGTGTGGGGCGTGTTCCAGGGCATCTTCACAAATTCAAATGCGGCCAACCAGAAGCCCGAAATAATACTCTGGCGGTGGTCGCTTGAAACGAAATTAATAGGCGTGTCGGAGTAACTCTCGGTGACTGAAAATATGGTGCACGTGATGTTTCAATCACGGTCATCCAAACTCGTGGTGGAAAGAGCGCGACTAGCGGAACGATCGACTTAATCCGTACGCCAGGCGCCGAGGGGCCAGGAATCTGCCTTCTAAACGGTCACACTCTGTCCCAGCAAAACAGAGTTTGAGCGGCACATTTGTTTCTCACATCTTTCTGCACGATTATAATCGAAACATCACACGCACCCTATTTTCAACCATGAAGGGTTACTACATTTAACTCTTATGCGCTTATTAAAAACAATGCACCTATGATTAAAACTGTTTCTCGCTTCCACTGCTAGGGGATTCTTTTCGACTTCTGGTTGGCCAAGAGAGCATGTCGAGCACTCTTTCTGCGTCTGGTGCACACCTTGGCTCTGCCCACTGCCTCCTTTGACCAAACTCTCTCTATACACCGCTCTGGCGGAGAGACAACCCAAAACGGGAACTAGCAGAACAAAATTGAATGTCCTAATATTACGGCCAAATATAAGTGAAAGCAAGTAAACAAGGGAAGTTTTCTTTCCTTTTTCTTTGTACATTGTTTGTGCACGCCTTAATATTACAAATGCGAAGACTTCCTTAAGCTTCCCCCTCTACAAAAGCAGATCTAAAAGTGCTCCCTACCCCACTTCCTCTCAACCTCACCCACCCTTTTTTTCCAAGTGAACCCTTCCCACGTGAATAGCTGACCTGATTTTGGTGATCAGTTTGTTTCCAGCCGCTCGTCGTCGTGTTGAAGACGCTTATGGTGTCCGAGGAATGTGTTTTTCGCGCAAGCTGGTCGAGTTTGGACGGTGACGCTGTTGCTCATCGCAAGCTGATGCTCATTCTCGTCGATTGAATATGCTGTTCACTTTTACATAGAGCACAAATAAACGCTGCATGGATAACCTTTTCTCGTGGGTGCAATTCAAGGTAGTGTCTCCCCTTAAGCGTCTGCACGAGACAATCCACCAAAATGCCCAGGTATTTTGTGAAATAAATAAACACCGAAAAACGTCCGCCGATTTTCGACATAAACACCAGAAAGTATATGCCCGTCACCTTAGTGCCGCGCAGAAATCGGTCGCTCGCTACCGCCAGCTGGGATGTTTCACAAAATACCTATACTCGGCGGTGGACGTGCATGTTTCCACAAAGGTTGAACACGACGTCGGAATGCACGAATTGAGAATCAGAAAACATGAGATCCCGGACAAAGCAAGACTCACGAGCAGAGGGCATGCTCCTCGGGGAGTGGCAGGGAACGATTCCTACGCAGCGTTGACATTACGGGAGAACCGGGACTCCTAGGGCCGTGATGATTCCGCTTGAACCAACTTGATAATCCGCATGTAAAGTATTCGAAGAAATAAGCGAATGTGAGCTCAACGGAGCCGTCAGACACAACCAGAGGAAGCTGCCGATTTTACAGTGCGCGCTCTCGGCCTGCCAACTCGCCTCGCGGTTGAACGGACAAATGGATGGTAGTGACCACCTGTGGTAGTAACAGCATACTAGTTGTTAACTTGCGCCACCTATGTTCTATGTCGCGCATGTTGCGAACCCACCCGTGGCCTCCGAGACCCACCCACGGCCTCTGCTCACTCTGCCCCCGCTGTCCCAGCAACCCTCATATTGCTAATCCCCAAATGTCGCATCCTGAAAACAAGCTATTTTATTGCAAGACATAATCTTGATTTCACTAATGCTGGTGCTGTGGAGGAGGGTCTAGACCATCCATTAAAATCAGTGGGGGGGGGGGGGGGGGGGGGGGGGGTCCCAGACTCCCCTGAGACCCCCCGAGACTTCCTAATCAGGGCTTAGCCATAATCAGGGCTTAGCCCTGGTTATGGCTGAGCCTCTGACTATGGTTAAGCCCTGGCTATTCGTACTCGAGAGCCAACCTAATGCAACAGAATAGAGGGGCTTGTCCTAACCTGGCGGATCGCAACGCCGCCATTTCTCCCGCAGCGTCCACTCCGGGAACTGCACGGCTGCACGCACGGCCGCCGAGATCCCGAAGCGCGCGAGAACGGCACTCCTGTGGCTCCTCCCGGCCGTCCCATTCGTGCGGAGAGGGCGAAATCGAAAAAGAGAAGTGAGGCGGTCTGTCTCCGCGGGGAGGCGCTCCCAACCCAGTCATCGACAGCATGGCGCGAGGCAAGAAGAGTTCGAAGAAAAGTTTTGTTAAGCGTCGGAGTTGGCTGCTTTGCGTACTGTGGTAGAACGGCAGAGCAGCTGCCTGGGGGACGTAGATAGAAGTACCCAGGGATGCTTATTTACTTATTTAATTGGAGATAGCTCCATCTGGACATGTTGCAGGCTTAGCGCTAACAAAAGCGCGCCTTTTGATATACGCATTTGATTGCAATCTGTAGCACGTATAAAACAAACAAAAAAACTACGTACATAAAAAATGGCATTTCCCTAAATAAAAATAAACATGCTGCAATATCTTTTTTTACCTTCACACGTTGTTTGGCGTAGCTTTTTGAGCCTCACGTCCTTTTTTTAATATTTATTACGCAACTTTTAAAGGTCAAGTGTTGCAGTGTTTGGATTTCTACCAGAAGTACCTTTTAGCCGGGGTCACACGATATCCAGTGGTTCCAAATGCCGCGTGCCAAGCGCTCTCCTTTTGAACTCAGTTGCCTTGGCACGGCATTCAGCTCAGATCTCGTGGTGACTCGAGCTGAATCTGTCGTCAAGAGTGTCCTTGTGGCCCACGGCTTGGGGAAAGACTTATGGCGATGAGGTGCTGAACCACCTCGCAATGCCTCTGGCCATCTTTTTTAAACTTCGTGAGAATTGCAGGAATCCTGATTGAAAAGGTTGGGCGTACCTTGTAAACGTCTTGTTTTTGCCAATCATGGCAGCACAGACCACCGTATCAGGTAATGCACTTCGTGATGTAACTTAATTGATATGCAAACAACAATGGGATCTCAAGAAAAAGCACTCTGGTTTATCCGCTATTCATTTCTGACAGCCGGCCCGGCCCGACCCGGCTAATTTTCACGGGCCAGCTGCGCTTTATTTTAGCCCAGTATGAATAGCTCACAAACTGGCGGCATGGCAGCTCGCTTGCACTGCTACACATAAGTTGATTACGATAATCCAATAGAAATCTGCACATTTTGGTTGCTGCTATTATTAGTTCGACAATCTGCAGGCTCTTAGCCGCAATCAGCTGTTAGAAAATATCACCCGATCTTTCCTTTCTGCGACCAAACACGCGCGTAAAGGACGGAAAAACAAAATGACAAGCGAAGTAAACGCAGCCACGTGTCACAGTTGAAAGGAAGGAAAACATAGCGACAGGTTGGACAGAAGACGGGCAAGTTCTAATTAGCCACTTTCGCTGCGAACAACCGTAGAAAACACAAAAAAACAAAAACAGCAATGTTGTTTTTTGCGGTGGTCTGCGAGAAATTGTTAATTCAAAGTGCACCATCAGGGCAACCTTCACCTGCGCCCTATTGGGCGATGCACGCAGGCGATGCGCACAGATGGTTTACGCCGGTGAGGGTGCGCCATTGCCAGAGGCGCGTGTAGCGTGCGTGTTTTGTGGTGAGAAGCGATTGTGGCGATGGCGCAGGCAGCTGCCGGTGACGCAGAACGCCGCGCCGCTAGTCCTCTGGAAGAGCATATCGCTGCAGCACACCGAACCATACAAAAACAGGTTCACACCCAGCAACATGCTCTTCAGCGATCTGTTCATCCCCCACTGTGGTTCCTCGCCCAACCCCCGAATACAAATTAAAAAAAAAAAGCCGCCAAAAAGAAAAGTAATGGCCGGTTTGGCTTGTTTTGGCCCCCTTGAGACTTGCATACAAGGCCCGTACACGGCCCGGGCCCTTCATGAATGTTGACCTGAAGCCCGAGCCGAGCCCGGCCCGCGGGCCGGGCCGGCCCGTGGCCCGCGGTCTGGCCCGTACCAGTACAGGATCTCTGCCTGCGACGCTGACGGCTCGCCCCTCTGTTATGACTGGGCAGACAGCGCCGCCTCGCGTCGAGCGACGGGTTAGCGCAATTACACTCTTCTGCTGGGGAGCGAGACGAATGAGACGACCGGAGAAGCCTTCGCGCGCGTGCTTCGGGATCTCGGAGGCCATGCTGCACGCATGGCCTGGGATCTCGGAGGCTATGCTGCGCGTCGAGTCAGGCAAGGGCCGGTGGCGCTAAAGCCCCTTTATACGGCAAAGTAGCGCCATTCTTTGAAGAATCCCGCCTGCTATCTTGGCCCGATCCAGGCGGCACTACAGTCGATGCACGAGTGTTTAAAAAGCAAAACATGAAGATCAAAGGTGTGCGCGTCAGAGGAGAGAGGACAAGGAATGCCGATGCTGTCGGAGCGCAGTGCACGCTATGAGCTCATGCCGCCAATCGAATAATGCCGACTGTGCAACGTCACGGCTTTCATCGTCTTTCTTTGAGCCCATCCTTCGAGGCTGGTAGGCCGTGACAATGCGCTTTCAGCCTGTGTGTATGTATTTGCGCGTGTCTTTCAGCCTCTGACTGCGCTCTGACTCAAGTACAGGAAGGCCGTCTGCTGTCTTGGCCCGATCCAGGCGGCACTACAGTTGATTCGCGGGTGTAAAAAGCGAAACATTAAGATAAAAAGTGTGCGCGTCAGAGGAGGAGGGAAGATGTGCGCTAGCCTTTGGTTACTCAGGAGGCGTTAGGTGGCGCCATCTCGCGAGAAACAGCGGTGTGAAGCAACTTTCAGTGTTTCAACTCAGTCGCTAAGGGGTGGCGCTGTTATCGTATTTAGCTCTGGTGCCCGGTGGACGCCAGCGGCCGGGTTTCCAGGGGTGGGCTTCCCCGCTCTGAGAGTTTTAGTAACGTTGGTCGTGTAGCTATCGCGGCAATCCTGCCAAGAGAGCCTAGATTGCAGAGAGGGACGTGCATCTCAAACCGCACAGGGTAGCGTTGCAACTTGACCATGGACACACTCCTGCGCCGATCGGCCGCAAGGGCGCATGCCCAGCTTTTTCGGGCGGTGAGGAGGAAAGGCAGAGATGCTTGCAGTCGACCAACGCCGATAGTTGCACAACGCGCTCGTCATCTGTGGCAGTGCTGGTAACTGCAAAAAAAAAGAAGCAGCTATGGACATTGATGCTACTGCATTCTAGAACGCGCAGAGTGCATTAAAAGTTAAACAGCGCGGATTCTGCCGTATTTGAGAGGTACTTCCTTCTTAGGCGCCCAGCAAGAGATGACCATGAGACAAAAACTTCTAGGATTGCAACAGAGAAGTTCGTTGCGGCCATTCCTGGTCAACATAGTTTCTTTATTCTTTATTCATTCATTCAGCCTAAAGGGCTGCGACACCATAGAAAGGCCATTGTGGCCCATACCTGAGGCCTGCAGTGCCGCATTACTACAAACAAACAAAACAAAGTGCACGACTATGACAGACGGGGTGAAGCGTATCGAAAGAAACTGCTCGATGCCATTGCATCGCAAAGTACTTCGCGTCTAATCTAAATATTCAAGGCTTAACCGTAAAAAACAGGTTAGAACTGGAAATACTCGAATAAACCAGATTGGAAACAAGGTTGGAACAATAGATAAACCAGAGTTATTTTTCTCGTGATCCCATTGTCCGCTTAACAATTAAGTAACATTAGGTGCATAACGGATGCAGTAGTTTGAGATACATCTGTCGAAACTATACATTTACTAGCTTTAATTAGCATCTACAATTATCACGAAGTTTATAAGAAATGGCGAAATCATTGCGAAAGTGACCGAATCACCGCCACTTTTTTCCCTCTAAAGCCGAGGTTACACTGCTATACAGCTAAACCCAGTAAACAACGTCGCCATGTTAACCTTAGGAAAGGTAATGGCGACAGTGTTAGCTTCTAGGCAATGAAAAACATGGCGTGTAGTATGAGCCGGATCCTTACACGAGGTGCACTGGTGAGCCCTGCGAACGTGTCTGCTGCCTTAGAGTACTTCACGAAAGACGAGCTACAATGTTCGCGCCAAGTTCCCAACCAGAAGGACGTGATCTCTGTCATGCTCTGACGGGAGAAAACTTTCGTGCCAAAGCGCTACCTGAGAAGCTCAATCTGAGAGGCCTTTCGTGTATACAAAGACAAGCATCCTGATTTTGGCATTGGGCTAACGAAATTTTATTCCTTGCGCCCTAGATGGGTCAAATGTCCCACACAAGGAAGTGGGCGTTTGTGTGCGCTGCGCCAATTATTACGCTTTTATTGCCGCTCTAGAGAACGTTACAGGCTCAACATTCAACACTGGTGAACTGAACTCAGCATTTCTGTGCGACCCACTAACAGAGGGCTGTGTCTTTAAGGAGACTGTGATCATTACCCAAAGGCCACACTCTCAAGAAAAAAGAAGGTGTCAGGGGTGTATCGTTACACCCTTTGTCCCATATAATACACCCCAAAACTTCAATTCGACGTACAGCACCTACAGTCGGACAGACGGCCAGAAATTTTACGAGGGGGGCTCTGATAGCCGTGTGGTACAACTTATTCAAATGGCTAACGTACGTTTTACTGACTCGAAAAAACATAATCGGTGTTTTTTTTTCTGTGGTCTTTGATACATACTTTAGCTATTTAAAAAGTTATGTCGCATCGTTATCAAGCCCCTCGAAAAATTTGGGGCCGTCTGTTCGGCTATAGGGCTCCGTACGTCGAAATAAAGTTTTAGGGTGTATTATTTGGGACAAAGAGTGTAACGTCCCTTTTTACACCCTTTTTTCTTGAGTGCGGTTCTTAGACTCAAGGAACTTCATATCCCAGAGGATGAAAAGATTGTGCTTACAACATGGACGTCCGGCGACCTTGTGCAAACAAAAAAAACACACAAAAAACATTGTATTCGGGGACTTTCTTGAAAGTCGTTCAAGTAACGGTTGAAATTGTATCTCACAACCATATCCGACAAACACAAGGTAGAGCGATCTACGATGAAAAGCAGTGCATGCAACGCGGGAGCATTATCTTTCATTTTGACTTTGCTGAAAACTGGACCATCGTGCTTCCTGACAAAGTTCAAGCATACCACTAAAAAAGGGAGAAAAAGTAACAATATTAAAGGACCACTCCGCCAGCAAACTTTCAAACGAGCCAAGTCGCCGAAATCTGCCAACTCTAGCGTGCGACGTGAGGCGCAATCGTCAGCGCAGTCAATGCGACGGAGTTGGACCGGCCAACGTTGAACCACTACGCCAAAGGCATGACTACGTCATTCTCATGTTTTGGTTGTTTTTACTTCTCAGAGCGAAATTGAACGATGACGTCATGAGTTTCTCCTCCCGGTGTTGCCTCTACGGCGTCCACGTGATCACCGTAACGCGGATGCGCTATAGTCGGTTACAAGTTAAGAAGGTAGGAGAAGCTCCTCCCACAAGCGTGGTGCGCCGGTTTCAAATCCCTCCGCAATCGAAAGAAGAGTTCACTGGAAACGCTCCTGTTCCGCTTCAATGGATAGATAATGGCCACAGAGTGGTGCCAACTTGTCTCCGACCCCCACTTTTTAAGAAAGCGACCTTTGTATTCATCGGAGAAGGAACCGAGCCCCTGAAAGCAGCCTTTGTATCAATCGGAGGGGGAGCTAATCCCCGAAAGTCGTCTTTGTTTCCATCGGAGGGGGAAGACTCTAATCTCCCTCTCGTGGCTTCCACAATGCTAAGTCAAAGTCGAAAGATAAAGCAAATATGTACAGAAAGGCAAGACCCTCCTCGCGCGTTGGCCGCGACGTCACGGAAACGATGGGACGCTATTGGATGCGGAGGTGGCGGAGGGATATACGATTCCCTTTGAGGGGCATTTGCCGCTACCTTCTTGACTTGTAACCTACTATAGTTTGCGCTGCCCTCCGCGTTTACCGCGTGTCCGGTTTCTCCGCTCCCCTCTCCTCTTTCGTGTTCTCCCCTTCCCCCTCTCCCCCGGGCCATCACCGTCCACGCCATGCGAAGCGACCTGCCCGCGTCGCGTGTCTTGTACCTCGCCCCCACGAACGTCACAAGACCACGTGGTTCGACGTGACGTGGCCATGACTCTGAGGACACGAGACCAATGTTGCCTGACGCAACCGAAGTTTCGGTTTCGGTATCAGCTGATGTTTAAATTAAGATTACACAAATAATATTCAACATTTCGCGAATCCGAAGACGTAGAGCTGTTGAGTAGTACTTTGTGAAATGGAATCACATGTAAGCCTAAATTTTCCGGAATTGAGCGGGTGCCCTTTAACATGTGTAATGGCGACAAGAAAATTTACAAACAGCTTTGCTATCACCAGTGAGGACCTGTGTGACGACGACGCTCAGACGTGCGTGGCCCTAGAAAAAGTGAAAGAGTGAGTTGAAGACAACGTTGGGGTATAGTCACACGTAACGTACGTAAGTGACGGGGCCACCAGTCAATTTAACAATCGCTACCAGCTTCACCAGTTTGCACAGAACGATTGCCCACTGAGCCCAGTGGTTATTTTCTGCATCTTGACATGGGAAAATGCATGCGACGGAGTTCGCGGACCCGTGAAGCACCAGGCCACGCTGAACAACCCGAGAAAACGTTCATTAAACGCAATTCAGACGGCCAAGACAATGGTGAGTGTTCTATCCGAGAAACTGAAAGGCTTGCATCTTGTGTATGTGGATGAAAATAAAATTGTTCGGTATCGTAAAAAAAAAAAAGAAGTGGCTGACGGTGCGCGTTTTTTGTGGCATTCAGTCTTGGTACGCCTGGCGGCTGCACAAGTCATGAACAGAAGGGACCTGTGACATATATGTAGCACGGACAGTCAGATCTGGTTAGAATACACTTTATTAAATGGGTACAGCGAGGAAAGCCTTAACGTAAAGTGCCAAATTCGATTCCCGAGGACTGTCTCATTTTTAACGCAGGGACATATTATTTATAACAGTATTCTTCGCGGGGTATTTAACCTACTGTTTTACTTAGTTTTACTTTCTCGGCTTGCAACGATCCATTAATACACCGAGAGTATCGAAGCTGGTACAGTCCGGCGCGGTGGCACCCCTCACCTGAAATGGTTTGTCCCCGGAAATACATAGCGAAAACTAAACAATTTTAGCATTCTGTCTTTATTTTTGTGTGTGGAAGTAAAGTTATTTTTTTTATTCTAAATATAAGATATACCGCAAAGTACAACTTCACACTGCATCATCTTTTCTCAATCACTAGTCTCTAATATGATTTGTAGCACTGTATGTAAAGTGCTGTATACAGTCTCTTCTCATTATTACTGTGTGACCGATTGATCTACTTATCAATGGCCTCATCTGAGTAAAAATATATAAAAGATGTGTGTTAGTTTCATGAAACTGGAACTCAGAGTCACTTCTCGTATGGGACACTGCTAAGTGTAGGCTTTGGAAAAGGGCCCTACTTTAAGGAGCTATGTCTTCCTCCCTCAATCAAATAATGCAACATGTTTTAATACATAATGAATGCCGAAATAGAGTATGACAAGGTACCCAAATTTAAAAAAAAATCGAAGGTGCCTTTTTTATTTGCATTGGGATGTTTTCATTGTTTGATTTTTACCAATGTTTGCCTAAATATATCAGGACTATCGTATCACTCAGATACCTAATACATATTCTAAATAATGAACTGGCACTAAACTTGAGCTGGCATCGGAGGCTAAATATTTGGGAGTTATTTTTCGTGCGATTTAAGATGGAATAAACATGTTGACTATATTACAGCGAAAGCAAGGCCGGTCCCTAGGATTTATCAAACGTAATTTTAGGATGGCTCCCCCATCCTTGAAGGAGACATTATATTTTCTCATGTGCGGTCTGTCCTCGACTACGCCAGTGAGCTATGGGATCCATTCAATCGGAACCTTTTAGATCAAATCGAAAAGGTACAGAATCGTGCTGCGAGGTTTGTCACTGGTAATTATGATCTTAGAGGATGCCTCTCGAGTCAACGACGGAATTTGTTCCGTCTAAAAATGTTACATAAAGTGTTCTACAACAATAGCGCAATTAGTAGGTCCACGTATACTTTTGAGCCTGCCTATGTATCAGAAAGAAGAGATAATTCAAGAAAAATTTGTCCATTTCACAGCAGAACTGATGTTTTCAAATGCTCTTTTTTCCCGCGGTCCATTGAGGATTGGAATAACCTGCCAAGTGACATTGTTGAAACGGAATTGTCAGCGCTGTTTTTTGAAAAGATCCAATGTTTCTTCTAACTACTGTTGTGCATTACTTCTTGAATAATTGTGTTTCACCTTGTGTTTGTAGCGTACAAAATTTCTGTATGTGCCCCTCCCTACTATAATGCCTCTTCAGGCGATGTAGGTATGCAAATAAATAAATAAATAAATAAATAAATCCGTGTCATCCAACGGTACTTCTTGATTGGCTTGCTCGTCGTTGCTCGCCTTACGTCTCTTTTCCGAAGACAGACGTGATTGGCGACGTCTTCGCAACGGACCCTGCAGGCTTTGGTTTTCCGCGAGGCGGCTGGGACGTCTCACCACTAAATTTGGCGGGACAATGCATCCGCTAAACGTCACGTGATACCCTGACGTCACGTGACTTTGTGACATCACGTGATGCCATCACGCGATACCCTACATTACCAGATTAGCTCAGCTGTGAAACGCCCCGCGGAGAGGGGGCCCCGCTTCTAGATTTTCGTTTTAAAACTCTGTGTCCCACAGAGGACGGTGTAACGCCATCTAGGTGCTGTGCTTCGAAACATACATATTCCATAGGATATGCACTGCATTTACCGCAGCAGCCGTCCGCAAAGCGGTGGCGCGTCGAACACCGGGAGGCGGGCCGCGGTTGGGGGAGGGGGAGGGGGGGGGGGGGGCTGGTACGTGGAAGCAGCGTCTATGAACAGTTCCGTAACTGAGCTATCATACTCAGTTTCACCTTATGATGTACCGCAGGAAGGGCTACAAGCGCAGGCAGCTCCTTTGCTCTAGGGCACATCTCGGCGGCACAAGCTCTCGTGCATTAAGAGCAGCTCCCAACGCTATGAGCTCGCGCTTCTAGCCTTCGCTGCGGTACAACATAAGGTGAAACGGAGTATAGTAACGACGGTGATACTGGTACATCACGTGACAACATACACTCTAAAGAAGAAAAAAATGAGGGCGTTTACATTTCTCTGTAATGCCGAATTAGAGCGCAGCTCTTGAGAAGAAGGAGGGGAGGGTATAGAGGGAAGGGTATGCCCCTCCTCCTCCTCCCGTCCTCCTCTCCTGCTCCCCTCACATTTAGCGGGAAATGTTGGTAAATGTCCCTCTGAATTAGCGAGCTTCGCTAGATGGGCGGGGAATTCCCCCGCTAAATTTAGAGGGAAATTGACCAACATTTTCCGCTAAATGACTAACACTTTTCGGTAACGTCCCACGTCATGTCAGGTGTGAGGCGTCATGAGGGTAAAAATTTCCTGCGAAATTTTGCGGGAACATTTTCGCTAAGTTTGGCAGGAAATGTTTTCTGCTAAATTTTAGGAAAAAATTATTCCTCTAAATTTAGCAGAAAATTTAACGCCAAATTTAGCGAAATAGTTTCCAGCAAAATTTAGCCTGCAAATTTTACAGATGTCAGTCACACGTGACGTGTGACGTCAGGAGGGTAAGATACTCCCGCTAACTTTGTCGGTAAAATTTTTCGCTAAATTTGACGGGAAATTTGTTGCTAAATTTAGCGAAAACATTTCCATCCAAATTAAGAAAAAAATCTCCCCCGTCAAATTTAGCAAAATATTTTCCCGCAAAATTTAGCAGGAAAGTTTTACCCTTGTGGCGTCCAACGTGACGTCACGTGTGACGTCATTATGGGAAACGTCCCATAATCCAACGCGCCGTTACGCCGACGGCGACGTCGCTCCAACCCGGAAACAGGTGCCTAAGAGCTGCGCTCTAAAGGTCGACATCTTGTAGACCCTGAGATGGGATACGATAGAAAAACGGACGAAGACAACAAAATCTCTCAGAGTCTACAAGACGTCGATTCATTACCAGCTCCCTTGCACTCTATCACTGCTAAAAAAGTGTAGTGTTACACCCTCCTGTCACATATCAAACACCCCAAATCTTCTTCAGTTCGACGTAAAGCGCACTGATCTCGAACTACCCCCATCTTTTACGGGGGCTAGATAACGATGCGATATAACCTTTTAAACAACTAAAGTACGTAACAAAAACACAAAAAAAAAGCAATGAGGTTTTGCAGTAATACAAACAAAAAGAAACAAATACTTTTTTTGTTACAGTGCATGAGCTGTTTAATAGTGGTACTGCTCGACTCTCGAGCCGCTCGTGAAAGTTGGTACCTTAAATTTGATCCAACGCCAGTGCGCTGTGCGTCAAACTGAAGTTTTGAGATGTATCATATCATATATGTGGCAAGGGGGCGTAGGAATACACCTGCTTTTGTTCTTAGAGTGTGAAGTCCTGTGTCACCACTACATGACGCTGTAGTTAGTGTACAGTGTGCGGCAGAGGCGCAGCGCCTTGACTCTCGCCTTGGTTTATTTGCTAAACGTGGCAAAGAACCGGCAATATATATATATATATATATATATATATATATATATATATATATATATATATATAGTATATATATATATTTGTTGTCCAGATATGTTGTCGTGCATTGATTCAGCAAAATCAATGACACGTTTGATCTAATGTTTTTGTTCAAACTGCCAGCGACGACAGCGGTGTAGATAGGGTGGAGCTTCTTAGTGCGAAACAAGATGGCGACTCAAAATTCTATATTGTACGGCTGAGCAGCGTTTCAGAGCGCCTGACCTTAATGTCGCTGCGATCTCCACGTTTATATAAAGATTGCGGAATCAATACGCAAAATATCCATCATGTACCTTGATTATATAGGATTATGCTTTCTAAACAGAAACCACAGCGATCAGTCTATTATATGATTGTAATCGACCTCGTTCCTTTTATCACCCCCTTTTTTTCATTACGCACCTCTTGTAAGGTGAAAAAAAAAAACATTGTCTAGTGCGTGCAGTATACGTTTACTCACAAAATGCGCACTCATAATGGGTAGAGATGTAACACGGGTGGTACTTTATTACTTCGCTCTGAGCTCCCGGGTCATTTACTTAAATATGCCAAGGTGGTTTTAAATTGTATCAAACATACGGACACGTAAAGCCGCATAATGCCTATCCGACAATAGGGCCGGCAGTATACCGGTTCGATTGCGAGTTTTTCACAAGATATATATACACAAATCCCCCCCCCCCCCCCCCCCCCCCGTTCCAACCCCCTAAGAAAGTTGGCGGATTAGAGTTATTAAATATGCCGTCTCGGCCCAAGCAAAAGTTAT
>JAZHYW010045473.1:0-22500 GCA_037355805.1 Ixodes ricinus
ATATTCCTGGTTGGGTTATCACCACGCCCGGTGTGCTTATTTCAGTATCGTCGCTTGAAGCTTCACGCATGACATGTGACTCATGCGCTGAGAAAACTGACTGGAAAAAACGATTAAAGTGCCCTGCCATTTCTACATTGTCTGTAATAATTATATCACCGTCAACAATTTGTTCAATCGGCTCCTTTCGTCCCTTCAAAAACGCCAAAACTTTTCGGGGGCAGTTTTTATAAAATTGTGCAGAGTTACTGAAAAAAAGCTTTCCTTGGCTTCTCTAAGTGCCGTTTTTAAACTGCTCTTTAAGGCGTTCACGCTTTGTTTGTTATTTTTTCTATGCCTTCTGATTCGTCGTTTCAAGTGAATTATTTCGCGTGTTATCCAAGGATTTGTACGATGAACATGTTTAATTTTGCTAGGTACATAATGATCTATACAAAAATAAATAGTTGTCTTCAAAAAGTTCCAGAGGTCGTCAACTGTACCAGTAGTGCTAAGTTGTTCGAATGCTTCCAACGATGTCTCCAAGTAATCTAAAATACTTGTATCGTCTGCGCGAGCAAAGTCTTTAACAGTAATGGGCATGGAGGCCCGGCAAGGGCCATGGCGTGGTAAGGGGTTGAGAACACAACCATTTTGTGATCTGAGATACCTTCATTAACTGAAACTTCGTACTCAGATATACTGTCTGAAATAAAGACCAAGTCCAATAGTGACTGAGATCGATCAGTAATTCTAGTGCAGTCTTTGACTATTTGCGTAAGATTGTGATTAAACATAATCTCGAGCATTTTTTCTCCGTTGGGAATATCAATACCACCAGCTACCATTAGATCCCAATCCACATGCGGTAAATTAAAGTCTCCAGTTAGAATTACCCTGGTGTCACTTTTTACATGTTTACAGAGAAAATCATTCAGACATTCTAAGAAGTCAATTGGAGCGTTTGGTGGCCTGTAGACTACCCCTATAAGAAACACACGATTGCAATAAGATATTCGGCACCAGACAGTTTCATTACACTCGCACTCAAGTTCTACACAGTTTATGTCATTTCGCAAAGCAATTGCTACGCCTCCGCCTCTGGTGGTTCTATCACGCCTTATCAATTTATAATTAGGGGAACAATGCAGTCGCTCGCAATATCAGAAGAAAGCCATGTTTCTGTGATCGCCACCACGTGAGGACTCTGAGCAATTAACAAAAATTCCAGAGTGTCAATTTTATTTACCACACTTCGCGCGTTTAGGTTTATAACATTCAGTTCGGGAGGATCGTTTCGGTCTGTAGCAACGAGTCAATCATGCATTTCAGTCCTAGACTGCAGAGGACGTCGCTGCTTAAGTTCAGAATCCCACACAAATGTCTCCTTGTTAATCTTGAGCTTATCATGCACAAGAGAAACTTTATCACCCTTTCTTTGTTTGATGCCGCGCTTTTCCAAAGTTGCTTTCTGATTTCTACTGTTTCTTTTGCATAGTCACTACTTATGCTCAGTCTCGTTCCTTTTAGCTTTTTACAGTTCTTTAGGATTTCATTTTTTTCGTTGTAGTCGAAGAACTTCATGATTACTGGCCTACTTGTTTTATCACGCTTTCGCCCAAGTCTGTGAATTCGCTCAACAGAAGTTACAGTGACGCCGATAACTTTCTCGAATACATCTTTTGTTACTGTTTGTTTGAGCTCCTCAGTACTTTCATTATCTTTCTCGGGTAAACCAAATATCAGAAGGTTATTTCTTCTGCTTCTGTTTTCTAAGTCGATAAGCCTATCATTTTGCTGCCTTACGGTTCGTTCCAAGATCGCAACAGATTTTTTTAGACTAGCAACTTGTGCCATTTCCTTTTCGATATTTGCTAGTGCAGTTTTAAACCCAGCAATTTTGGCATTAATGCCTGTCATTTCTTGTCTAAGACTGTCTTGTCCGGCCTTGACTTCTTGAAGTTGTTTAGTCATGTTGCTTTGGTTATCCAGAATCATCTGTAAAGTAACCTCTATTTCTGTTGGACCTGGGTTTGACTCGATGTCCCCAGAAAGCAGCAACAACATAAAGACATTCCAACAGTCCGATAAAATGGCACGACACTTTTGAGGGCACGGCACTATCACCAGAAATCTGCAGTCACTTCTATAACTACACTGATCGTATTGTGAACCAACCTGCATGAGCAGTTGCAGAAAGTTAGCCATGGCGGCCGTCCGGTGAGTGCCGAGCCCTCTGACGTTGGTCGGGTCCGGTCGCTCCTTTTCTAGAAGTGCGGCGGGTGACGTCGATGACCCTTGACGAAAATCCAACCAATCCCAGTTGGTGATGATGACGTGGTCGTGTCCGGCGTTATCTTCGGGAACGAAGAACGGCGCGTTCAGTTTCGCTGTGCCTAGCATCGGCACCACCTGCATGAGCAGTTGCAGAAAGTTAGCCATGGCGGCCGTCCGGTGAGCGCCGGGCCCTCTCCGGACGGCCCTTTTGCTGAGATTAAACCCGCTTTGCTGAGAGCCGACGAAGTATTGCTGTGTCATATTCATCCGGGAACAGGGTCTGAGCGAATCGGAGTTAGAAGCCCTGCGGCGTGCGGGCTGTACTCAGAGTTCCCTGTCCCACAAAACGTCAAGCATGTGCGGACATTTCTGAGCTTATGCACCTACTTTCGAAAATATATTCATCGATTTTATCACATTGCTGAATACTTTAAACCAACTTCTATTCAATGGCATCAATTTTCGATGGGACCCATCCCAACATACGTCATTTGAACGCTTAAAAGATGCGTCGACCATAGCCCCTCGTTCTTAATCACTTCGTCAAAGGTCACGACACCGAAAGTCGAACCGGCACCAGTGGAGAGGAAATAGGTGCTGTTCTTGCTCAACATCACAACAACCAACAGCGTGTCATCGTATCTGCTAGCCCTAACCTCACAAAAGCGGAACACAATTTTTTAACAACAAAAAAGGAATGCTTAGCTGTCATCTGGGCAGTTTCCAAGTTTCGTCCTTTTTGAATTGCTCATGCTTTCGAATTGTCACCGACCATCACGTGCTTGGCTGGCTTGCCAGTCTAAAAAACCCATCAGGACGCCTTGGCCGCTGGTCCTTGAAACTCCAGGAATACCGCTTTATGGCTCTGTATAAATCAGTCAAGCTACACCTCGAAGCCGACTAGTCTATCTCGGTGTACTTTTCCCAACAGCGCGCCATTTTCTTATGAGCTTCAAACACAAGACATTACGGCAACTCTTCATAACCTCCACATGGCATCAGCGAAACTCACTGAAAGTTCTTTTCAGGCCACTGGTTTATTACTTGCAGGGTTTCACGACATCTTGGCCTGAGCATATTAGGCGACGTGCCTCGCCTCTTTTCTCTTCAAAATAACGTCCTCTACAAACACAACTACGATCCTCAAAAAGGCAATGGTTTCTTGTAGTACCTCCGACACCTACAATAGAACATAATTCAAGCTAACCATGACGATCCAACCGACAGGCACCTCTGATATTTTTATACGTACTTCCGAATTAGTGGCTGAATTCAACTGGACCGGTATGGGGTGAACGATTAAACAAAATTTTGCGATCTTGCCACTTTGTCAAACTAAGAAACGACCGACACAACCGCCTCCCCGTTCCACCCCGCCAACCATTTCAACGCATTGGAATTGACTTTCTTGGCCCGTGTTAGGTAGCGCAGCTGCCTACCTAACACGATACGTCGAAACAAAGGCGCTCCCGTCCAGTCAAAGCCTTCATGCAGCACATTTCTTTTCACACAAAATTCTTCTAGGACACGGCGCCCCTCAGTTCATCATCACAGACCAAGACACACCTTTCATTGTGACTCTTTTTCAAAGCGTCTGCCACCTCTAAAGCACAATTAATCGTGCAACTACTGCCTAGCATCCACAGGCGAATGGATTGGCAGAACGGTTCAATCACACCCCAGTCGAGCATGATTTTGATGTATCTCTATAGATGATCAGGATAATTGGGACACTATTTTTCCATGCGTAACATTTGCCTAGAGTGCCAACCTGCAGGCCACTACAGGATTTTCGACCTATTATTGTATATTTGCACGGGAACCAATGTCCACCATTGACAGGCTGTTACCGTATATCGATGTTTGTTCTCTCGACACATACATTTAAGATGTCCTTTCCCATGCTGAAGAAGTTCGACAGCTCTCACGCGTTCGCACCCTGCCATCCCAACAGAAACATATCATTCGTCACGGCGAGCACCACCCTCCCGTCTACTACAATGTTGGCGACGAAGTTCTTGTCTGGACACCTTTTCGTGAGACCGGAAGGTGCGAAAACCTCGAGTAACGCTTAAAGGACCCATTTCAGATCTCTCGTAAGCTGTCCTTTGCAAACTACGAAGTGACACCTACGCATTCACTGCGCCACCACCGCTCTAAATCAACCGACATCATCCAGATCGCGAAACTCAAACCCAACTACCATCTAGTCCCATAACATCTGCGGCCGATGGACCGGCCTTTTCCCCGAGGGACGCGTGTACTGTCAGGAAGAAAGAAGAAGTGGGGCTCGGAGGCAGTGCGGAGCAGAGCTCACTCGAATATGAATCGAACGGTCACCGTGGACGCGCCATCGTGGTCAAACTTCATTCATTGTATTAAACCCATCCATCCATCCAGAGCCTTACAGTATATGCAGTCTATGAGCTCTCCACTTCAAGAATAATACCCGCTCAATTTCTGTGTGTTAACACCTCTAATTAAGGTCATAAATTCGTGGATAACCATTTTTACACTTTACGGGACGTGGAAGCTAATTATAAATAAATATATTTATTGGGTCATTTATTACCAATGTGAGACCGTCAATCATAAAATCAACTTTAAAATCAGGTAATATATTACAAGTCCAATGGCAGTTTTGAGATACTTAAATAAAGCAAAATAATTACCAAGACCATAGAGATAAACTTCAATATGACCTTTAAAAAATCGAATGCAAGATTACAAGTGAAGGGTGGTAACCTTCAGCATTTAGCAGCGTATCATTGACGCCATTCACTCGCGGTCGTCTTGTGCTCCTTCCCTGTCCTTCGGGAGCTTATTCTTTTTACGTAAGGATTACCACGTAACACGCATTAATAGAAGCCTCTCCTTTTTCACGTCTCATGTTCTGACTTATTACGCCATTCGTTTTGTCTTCCATCAGCGTGTATTCGGCGAGTCAGTGTTTTGGAGTGCACCCGTCCACCCCTCATTTCCTTGTCGTGGAAAGGAATGCCGTTAGAGGAAACTTCGGTACCGTCATGCGATATAGCCGCCCAAACTTGCACAGACAGATTGTTCAATCATTAAGAAAAATCATCCCTGTTACTGCGTTAAGCACTTTGCGATTTTCTTTTTGTAGTTAACTCCTAAAGAATGTGCGCAATCCTCTGAAGTGATTGCTTCGCCTTACTGCGCGCGTGCTTGAATGTCTGTAGGGACTAATTTATATAATTGGCGGTTGCTCGGCACAGTGTTAGGAATGTAATATTGCGCAGTGCACTCGTTTTTTTAGCGTAATGTTACTTGTAAGACCGGTTTTCTAAAAAGCAATCGTGAGAAATAACCAAATCTGACTGACACATCAACAGACCTTTATTTTAAGAGTTAGTGCGCAGACGAACTGGTCTTCGCCTACGCAATAAGCAATACTAAAATGTAAAAAACGCAAGGGCACAAAAACGCAACAAGAACACCACACGCGATTGCTTTCAGTTTGTCAACTTGTATTTCTCTCGCCACTGGCGTTTTTTTCAGTATGACAGACCTTACTTCTTCTTTTTTTCTTTTTCTTTTAGCAGCGAACAATATAAAGTCAATGTCAGCAACGCTCTTAGTTTTTTTTAAGGTTTATTTTATTTATAGAAGATTTTTTCCTCATTTTGCAGTGCTGACTGCTGCTCTTCGCGCGTTTCTTTTTTCTCTTTTCTAGTTTTTGTTTATGCGAATATAGGGTGGATAAAAAGGATAGATGGAGATAGCTTAACCTGTCTTTGGTTTTTTTTCTCGTGTTCCTGAGCCCTTATTCCCCAGTATATTGTCAGGAACTATGACATTCGGTGAATTAACTAAATAAGCAATCCAGAACAAAGATTAAACAAATTATTTATACGCTAATGCACAACACCTTCGAGTGAAAGAATGTTACGAGAACGAATTAAAATGCAAAAAATATATAAACCAGGTCCCACGCTGTAGTAAACTTCGTTTGGGCTTAAGTTCAGACGGAGCGGACGCTACAGGCGCGAGCTCCGGGCTTTCAGCGTCCACAGCGAGCACGCGCGCTGCTTCAGTGCAAGCACTGTTTAAAAGTCACATGCTCGCGCTTGTAGCATAGGCTGCGTCTGGACTTGAGCTGAAACGAAGTATAGCTTTACTAAAACAAACGTCTTAAGAAAAAACTTTCAGCTTTTCCACTCTGGTGAAGAAGGAAGACCAGCGAAGCTGTACTATAGGTGGGAATGAAGTAATGGCCGGCCGCAAGTCGGAAAGCCAGAGTGGAAAGGCTGGAAAAGATGCCGGCGATCAATGAGCGACGGCGCAATCCGACAACCGGCAAACAAAACACTCTGGACAGCTACCGCCATCTATGAGCGACGGCGGCAAACAGAGTGTTCTGTCGACATTTCTTTGCGGACGGACACGACCCTGGGGAAAATAGTCCTTAACAACTCCGCACAAAAAAAAAAGTGAAAGACGTTTACTATTCCTTGTAATGCCGAATTAGAGCGCAGCTCTTGAGGAGGAGGAGGGGAGGGTACGGTGGGGAGGTTCACGCGCGATGTCACGTGACGTAACACGTGACGTCACGTGTGGTGTCATTATGGGAAACGTCTCATAATGCAACACGCAGTAATGCCTCGTTCACACTTGCGAACCGGCGGCCGGATCCGCGAGAATTCTGACGCCCGGCGACGAAAGCAGGCAGAATTTCCGGCGGAGAGCAAGATCGCTCTGGGACCAATTTTGAACGCCGGAAAAAAGTTTTCTCTCGCCGCAAGCCAATCAGAACGCACGGGGGAAGTGGCGCTTGCTGACGTCAGATCCCCGCTGACGAGCTGGCGACGATGGCGACGAGACGCGCGCGGGCAAGGAGGAGGTTTGGGAGCTCTCGTCAGCTCTCGTCTGTTCGGGAAACTGCGAGACGCTCGCGCCGCGCACTCCGCAGGCGGCAACAAATGTGAACGGCCCGATCTTTTTTCGGCGAGCGAATCCAGTCGGCGGCGAGTGCGTATTTCGCAAGTGTGAACGAGCCATTACGCCGACGGTCACGGCGACGCCGCCGGTGACGGCGTCGCCGCTCAAGCTGGAAACAAACCCATTAAAGCTGCAATCTAAAAAAAAAAAGGTAAACGTGAATTTATGTTGACAAGAAGCAACGGTCCATCCTTATCCGATCCGACGTAGACAAATGTCTTGGGCCCCTAAACTCAGTTAAACACAAAGTTGGAGCTGAAGTTCAAGAGAGCAGAGATTGGCCTATCACGACGATGGCTTCACGCGTTTTCGCCGACGTCCAATCGGCGCGCTCTCCGAGCTTTCGGCTCCAACTTTGTGTCTTACGAGTTTAGGGCTCCTGAGGTGCACGGTTTCTGCTACGGTCATATTTTCACACCTAGCTTTAGTATTCAAATTTGTTTTCTCTACCACCGATAGTCAGGTTCATCTGCTGCAGCATTTGCTGCAGCAAATACTATAAACGCAATTCTAATTATCACGTATACAAATCCTTTGACTGAAGTGGGCGCATGTGAGTCGTTCAACCGCCAACGCATCTCGGTGACAGGAATTTATTAAGAGACGTCCTCTGTTCTGCGCAGAATAGGCCCGCCTTGCTGTTTGAACGCATTCGGAATTTTCTTTACATTTGCGTGTTGACTTATGGCGGAGTGCAACTCGTTCTCCGCGTCAACCCTTATGGAGAATTCTCACGAAGGAGTTTCTCCCCAAGGGAGGATTAAACGTCATCGAGTTTTGAGGTCAGCGTGCTCCGCGTCACGGAGGTTCGCTAATTCCCCGAGCTCACGGGGAACCAAGGAGAATCTTTGCCCGGGATACAGAATATCCGTCGTCCCGTCGGAACGACCGGGCCCCCTCATTTGTAGCTCCTGCTTTTGGGTACGAATTACGGTTAACAGCATTACGGTGTGATGTGCCTTTCTTTTTTTCTTTTCCTCTGCCTTTTGTAGAATGAGCCCCCGAGGGTTGCAAGCAGCTTCGCGAAAAGAGGCTCCGGCGACTCCGACTTTGTCGTGCGAATGCCAGCTTGGATTTTCTGCACCGTCTCCTCTTTCTCGTGTATTTTCCTTCTCGCAGCTCCTATGGCGTACTCTCTTCTCTCCGGAGATAAAGATCTCTGGCACGAATAAATCTCCCATGATGAAATACAGCCTCAGCACTCACGGACGAAGAAAAAGAAAGGAACATGAATGGACGACGGCTGCCGTCGTTATCTCACGTTCGTTTTCGCCCGTGTGTACTGAGACTGCATTTCATCATGTTTATCTGTTATCACCTGGCCCCGTTCAAAATCTTATTATTATATGCTTACTCTCGCTTTGCGCCTGGCGCAATAATTTCAGAACCTCTCCGGTAGAGATGAAAATAGCCCGCGTTTGAAGCACTGACTAAGGGTCCAACTGACTGGTGCCCTGCAAACTGGACTGCTTGTAATATATATATATATATATATATATATATATATATATATATATACATGTACGAACAGTCCAGACTTGCAGAGCACTAACTGCCCGGACCTTAGTCAGATGCTTCAAACGCGGGCTATTTGCATCTCTACCGGAGAGGTTCTGGCACTATTAAAAGCAAGGCGCCGGGCGTAAGCGAAGATAATAATAAGATTTTGAACGGGGCTCCGAGAGTGATGAAACGGATAAACATGATGAAATGCAGTCTCAGTATCACACGGGCGAAAACGTAGCGCAGATGAGCATAACTGGCAGTACGTCCATTCAGTGCCCTTCCTTTCTTCGTCCGTGAGTGCTGAGGCTGTATTTCATCGCGGGAATAATTCTGCACCAGAGATGCTTTTATCTCCGGAGAAAAGCGAGTACGCCATAGAGCTGCGAGAAGGAAAAGACACGAGAAGGAGGAGGCGTGCAGAAAATGCAAGCTGGCATTCGCACGATGGAGTCGGAGTCGCCGGAGCCTCTCTTCGCATACCTGTTGGCGGCCTGCTCGGGGGCCTAGCTCACAAAAGGCAGAGAAAAAGAAAAGAGAAAGGTAACATGCACGCCTTAATGCTGTTAACCGTAATTCGTACCCAAAAGCAGGTGCTCACAAATGGGCGGTTTCATCTCAAATCGTGCAGGCAAAAAGGGTCGAATTTTTAATTTCGCTGAAAAAAAATATATGTTATGGCGTCGTCTCTAAAAACGCAGTAGCCACAAACGGCAAGTCCGTCGGATTTTTTGTTCTCGACTTACGAATTTTAAAAGAGGCCGCGGCGGAAAGCAGTGTTTTTCACATCCGTCGTGGGTCGGATGTTTCGCTCGATCTCCCGTCGTGGATTTTCAGTCCACATTATATTAACTTTTTTCAAGCACTCTGTGGGCACAGGTAAAAGGCTCTAATACCATGAAATAATTTTAGGCGTTTTGCTTTTTTTCTGTAAAAATGTCAAAAACACCCCCTCGGTCAATTGTTGACGAACTTTGACAATTAAATACTGGCGATCTACTTGGGTTACATCAATATTTTTTATGTCTATGGAGAGCCCAAAACACGCTCTTTATAGATATTATAAAATGATTTACCTGTATTAAATAGCCTTTGCGGGACGTTTACGTTAATGTTATGCGAAAACCAAAAAGTACCAATTTTAAGATCGATTTTCTCAAAAAACCCATTTTTTATATTTTTTATTTTTTGTTAAAATGTAGATATGATAGTTGTCTACTCGAAAAGCAAGTCGAGAAAGTGTATATTTTGTTTGTATGTTTTATATTTAAGCATCAATATCGTACAAAAACGTGTTTTACGGCTTGAAACGGACTTGCGAATTGCGCGTCTTCACAAACTTGGAAATATTTTTGACTTTTTTCAACGCACCCACATAAAAATGAAATACAGTAGTTCCACCCTGTTATATTTATTGATCATTTAAATTTTATTATAGGCGGCAAGCTACATTGGAGCAGTTCAAAAGACAAAGCAACACTTCTTAACAGACCAGCAGGCGTCGTAAATTTTAATGTTTAGAAATCGGCAGACGTCCTATTGATTCGGGGCCTTCATTGGCCTATATGAACGTCCCGCCCTTTCGGAGCCAGCAGATGACCACGACCTTTCGCGCTCGTTGTGTTAGATAGGACGGCCCGTGACAGTAAAGCGAGCAGCGCACCCTGTGTCACGAGGAGTGAAATGGTACGAATGTGTAGTTGACGCGGCGAACAGTGAGGGCCACCAGGAGTAGTCAGTCAGTCAGAGTATTGCAGAAGGGAAAGCAAAGTAACTGTTGTCCGGGAGGATGAGAACACAATGGCCTTACAATATCGACGGTCAACAACAGTTCTCCTGCCAAAACAACGCCGCGTGCGAGCTAAAACCGGCTGCGCGGACGAAAATCGCGCACGCACGAAAATGGGCGTTTCGTTAGGGATGTGGGAAAATTTTGAAACCAGCCATCCGTGCACGCGTGAAACGATATCGCGTATTTGCCCAAGCTTCGAACGCCCTATTCTAGAAATGGCCGTGCTCTGCAAAGTGGTTGTCCTGTGCTTGTCCTCCGTGTTTTATTCTTTCAATTTTATGCACTCTATCTCCTCCGCGGAAATCCGATAGCACCGAAGGGTTATCTCTTTTGGAAACAGCAAAGCCCGGAGACTAGCATCAAAAACGAGCGTGTTGGTAAATATACTTGTGTCTATTCTGCCCGGAGACTAGTTGGGTCGAAGTCAGCCTCTTGGCAACTATAACCGTTTGTGAAGAGTGGTCTTCTAACGAGATGAAAAAGTTAGCGCCGGCTGACGTGTTTTTTTTTTAAAGGGGAAGGGTTAAAGAAAAAGTTTGAGTAACTAGCATGCAGTAACTACCTCGAAAGCTCCTCTCCCGATATGAAGCTCGAGGCATGTTACGTCTCGGTTACCTTCTCGCGCACCGCTGCTCGAAACTATTCTTCACTTTGTTCCGCACAGCCACGATGGATGTGCGGAACAGAGTGAAGAATAGATTCGAGCATCATCTGGACGCCATCATCCTGCCAGGCTTCAGTGTCATGGGACTGGACTCGGCATCGGTCAGTTAAGACTTGTTTTAATTTTATTTCGTGTGTGTTTCTTCGCCCCGCTGAACTTTGTTTCTCGAGTGCGGTTCTGCTGAACTTTTTTTTTATGTTTCGTTACTAACTGTTTGTTAGCACTGTTTACTTGTTCGGTTTATTTCTTCATGGCGTAGCGGCCTGACGGTGCTGTAGAGAGCGTGTTCGCACGCATTTGGTTGTGTCCCGTTTAGGGAATGCCCGGAGGAGTTGGTTTCTGTTCTTGCCGTGTGCGGCTGAGTTTTTCTGTTTTAATTAACTTTTTTTTCCTTTACGTGTCGTTGACTTCTTTGTCTGACCAGGCGTGGACCTATCGCCTTGCCACGGCTCGAACCTAAATCTTTTATTTTTTTACCGCAATTTTCGTTAAGATCAGAGTTGGGTAATTTTATTCTTATTTATTTATTTTTATTCCCTACCCTTCTCCGTGACAATCTCTCCGTGTGTTTCGGATCGTTTCTGTGTCATCACTTTTGTGTATTACGGAAGTGAAAGGATATTCCCTGGTGATCTGTGCGATGTGCGGTGAACAAACCCTAGCGTTTGGTTTCGGAAAGAATTGTATATAACAGATCAATGACGTGGTGACTTTTCATGTCTTAGTAATATGACAGCTAATAGCTAGTCATGCTAGTTTACAGTGAAAGTTTTATCAATCGAAAAAATACAACGTCTGTGCCTCTTCGATATTGAAGGTCTACTAGGCCTGCTGATTTGATTAGATATGTTTCTCGTGGTTTCCCGCTCTTTTCAAAACATAAATAACTATTCAATACCACAAAATGCGTTTATAATTGATTACAAAACGCAGACAAAAATTCAAGAAAACTTTTTTACAATTCATAGAAGCGCACGGTTTTTATTTGTCTGACTTAGGTCTTGCAAAACGAAGACGTCTTTTTCCGATATTGAGGCTTAAATATAGAACATACAAACAAAATATACACTTTCTCGACTTGCTTTTCGAGTAGACAACTATCATATCTACATTTTAACAAAAAATAAAAAAAATAAAAAATGGGTTTTTTGAGAAAATCGATTTTAAAATTGGTACTTTTTGGTTTTCGCATAACATTAACGTAAACGTCCCGCAAAGGCTATTTAATACAGGTAAATCATTTTATAATATCTATAAAGAGCGTGTTTTGGGCTCTCCATAGACATAAAAAATATTGATGTAACTCAAGTAGATCGCCAGTATTTAATTGTCAAATTTCGTCAACAATTGACCGAGGGGGCGTTTTTGACATTTTTACAGAAAAAAAGCAAAACGCCTAAAATTATTTCATGGTATTAGAGCTTTTTACCTGTGCCCACAGAGTGCTTGAAAAAGTTAATATAATGTGGACTGAAAATCCACGACGGGAGATCGAGCGAAACATCCGACCCACGACGGATGTGAAAAACACTGCTTTCCGCCGCGGCCTCTTTTAAAATTCGCAAGTCGAGAACAAAAAATCCGACGGACTTGCCGTTTGTGGCTACTGCGTTTTTAGAGACGACGCCATAACATATATTTTTTTCAGCGAAATTAAAAATTCGACCCTTTTTGCCTGCACGATTTGAGATGAAACCACCCATATATATATATATATATATATATATATATATATATATATATATATATATATATATATATATATATATATATATATATATATATATATATATAATGTAATCGCTTTGAGCAACAGCCTGACTTCCGCAGTGACTTGGAGAATGACTGTGTCGAATATAAATTTTGCGTTTTTTGGCAGGTTTGGTGCCAGAGATAATCATGTTATTGACGTGAACGTTTGAAAAGAAATTCTTTTGTGCACTTCATGGGTACTTGCTTTCGTAAGGAACAAATTTCATTCATCTTAGACACACTAAGTATGCGGAGACTGTGGCATGTTTTAAGATTATTTTTTGAAGACTGCAGACGCAGGAAGACAAAGCGATGTTAATTCCTGACCGCGCTTATGCACAATTTGAGCTCTTTTTGCCCTGGTTCTCAAATAAATATGTAGCAAATTTGTGGTGCCACACAGATATTATTACAATGCGAATTTCCACAAAACTATATCGCGTTGCTATTAAATTATGTTGCATACATCCCAGCGAAAGAAAGTGTAAACTCATTATTCAGAAACTACATTTTTCTATTCAAACCATTTATATTATGAGTGCAGCTCCACTTCTGCACGACATGAAAAACTCAGGAACAAACGTAGCATTAAAATATACCAGAAGAAAAACTTTGGATAATTTCAACCTTTGAGTAATTTGGACATCAAATAACAGTACTTTTAGTACATACCTCGAATCGTAAATATTTAGATACTTGCATCTATGTTTTTGTGATTTGTTTTTTTGTCGTGTCTAAATGTCAGTGATGAAAGAGTCATTTTCCTCCCTCCCTAAGCTCGTGCTTGACTCCGCTATAACGACCTAGTGCAAGGGTATTCAAGTTATCCCGACAATGGCACCCAAGGTATCCAAGAACGCCGACTGCTCTGACGCGCAGTGAAGAGTGATGATTGTCGTTTCCTGTGATATAATGAAGAGAGCGAAAACTTTCGTCCACCTCCGAGGCTCACAGGGATTAATTAATTGTCTCAGTACATGCACCAAACGGAAAGGCGTAGATGGGCCTTGCGAGAAACGTGACTTGGCCTACCGAATTAAAGTAGAATAGCTTTATCGAGATTATTCAACCAATCACAATGGCGGGTTGCTTTATGCCCTTGTAGATGAGCATTGAGGTTGAGACAAAGGTGTGCACTATCAGAGAGGTAGATTTATGGCGTATTTAGAAAGCTGACTCTCCAAGAAATACTTGTATCCTCTACTGATGGACTTCTATGTACAAGCATTAACATGCGTGACATATAGATTACGATGTTTATTAGAAACTAAGACATGATCTAGGATGGTCCTCCTTTCATGGTGATTTGTATCAGCTTCTTTGGCGAACAAATAAGCTATCGAACACACATGTTTCATTTGTTGTGGGGAATTTCAGTGGTAGTCAAACAATTGTCAATATTATGACATCCATCTGTGTTTGTTGCTTCTTTATCAAGCGTGTTTGAGCTATTAAAGGAGTCGGAAGACTGTAGATATTGTCACGCAATAACAGGCAGAGAGACGGTTAGTGCTGTAGGAAGCTAAACGTTGATTAGAACTTGTTCCCAACACAAAAACAGTATCAAAGAGATAGCGTCGCAGGTGTTGAAGGTCGGCGCAGTAGCACGATCGAGCGCAGGAGCGAGACATGCTCCCGGACCGCCACGCGGAGCACCTATGGCACCCGCGTCGGGTTCTGGAACATTCGGCATAGAACTGCGGTGCGTATAACATTCGAACTCTCGATCAGATGGCAAGGTTCTCAACCCACGAGAACGCTAAAATGAAAGAATAAATAAAAAAAGGAGTCCGCTTCCAGGAACGGAACCTTGCGCCTCCGCGCAAAAGCAAAGCACGTTAACCATTTGGCCGCGCCCGGCGATCGCTCCGGCGGCGCGCGTGGAAATAAATAAAAATAAGCTAACAAGAAAAGAGAAAGTAACGCAACTTTTCGATTCTCAATACGGGAGTTCAGCTGAGTTGTACCAATTTTAAAATAAGTTATTACTAGTGAATAAAATGATTTCTTGTTCAGACTGGTGAGACTGGGAACAATAGAGATCAATAAATGGACAGACTGAAAACAACGAACAAAATTGAACGGAAATGTGTTTTGTGCGTCTATTTGTTATAACTATTATTTTATAGCATAGTCTGCTTACTCACCCCCATAAAGAAGAAGAACTCCGGGACATTAAACGGTCTGTTCACACTCTGTGACCGAGTACGACCGAGAGAGACCAGACCGGTTTTGTATCTCTTTGCGACGTCCTGGGACTAGCTCCGCTGCAGCGGATCCGGTCCTAAGAGGTCGCAAGAGGCTTTAAACCGGTCTGGTCTCTTCGGTCGTACTTGGTTGCAGAGAGTGTGACCAGACTTTAACGCACCTGCCCTCTACAATACAGCTCCACGGTGACTTTTCCGCGGAATGAGTTTGTATCTCCCTGGTACTCTTCCACTCCCCCCCCCCCCCTCCACTCCCCCGCACAGACTAGCCCCGCCGGAGACAAACCGCCTTTGTTATAAGCTGCTAACCTGAAGTTTCTACCGGCCTCCTTCTTTTCAATAATTGTTCAGATTCATACGATTTATAGCGCTAATTTGTCATCCTTTCGCTCATAAAATGTTTGTGGGCTGCCGAACTGAAGGAGGCCTGCAGAGGAACGAATATAGTCATATTGATTTTGCCCGAGGCACATACGATAAGGAATGGCTCTAGGCACCTTTATAGTTCGCATTAACAATTCCCATCCAAAGAAATTGCTGCTGAACGTCAGGCTCATATTGAGAATCTGACTATCGATATATTAGGAAGACGCGGGGCGGGCAACGGTTTGATCTGACGTTTTGGGCGTCCGGGAAATATGCTTCAATTGGAACTAGAATGGCTCCGTTCTACGTGGAGAACCCCATTTAAATGAGAAGGGTCATTTCATTTTTATTCCCGGCGTTTAGGAGTGTTTTGTCACAGATTTATGTAAGGAGCCGATCCTTACTAAATGTGGTGACAAAACATGCCTGTAATAAAGTGCGTAGCAAAACAAGAAAGAGAAAAACATCAGAAATATGTTTTGATTAAAGCAAGCGTTTGGAATGGGTAAATAAGGCAAATCGCAAGGCACTGAAGCATTGACTTCACTGTATGAATCTTGTTACAACTTTTAGGTATACGAGGGGTTATGCTACGAAGCGATGTCGCACTGCAGAGTTGGGCCAACAAAATTAATTATTTATGTTGTATTTCCGCGGTTTATTTTCTCCACCTGTATAGAAAAGGGAAGATTGTGAGTCTGCTTTCCCGCAAAGTACGTCGGAGACATTCATACCAATTTTACTCTACGAAAAAATGAAACGAGAATACTAAGGTATAACATTTCAACCCAAAGATGGTGGGGGAAAAATATTTTGATAATGGAAGCACAAAAAGTAATGTGACTAACAAAAAGCCTCGTGATGTGTGCATATGCCGGCATATTCTAAAGCTGGTCTTAGAGTCAGCTTCCAAATATGCAAACATAATTTGGGATTCATTTACACAGGTAGACATAAATCGAAGTCCATGGATGTAAACCAAAGATTTCAAGTTTATTTCTTGACGTATAAAAAAGAAAACCTTCTATTTCTGAGCTTACTCGACGATTTGCTATTTTTTTAATTCAAGACGGAAACCGTGCATGTAGACTCTGATCTTTATTTCAACTAGTCAAAAGGCAGCATATTAATTTCGTTCTATGTTTTCTGAGCAGCTGTGCCCCAATCCATTTTGTCACTGATTAAATATATTACTGTTGCCTTATTAGGAGGTTATTGCATTTGTCTACATTTTCTTTCATAATTACTGTGCGAGTTCGCCATGATATGATTCACTGGCTCGCTATCTTGCCAGGATCCAGGAAAGAACGTAGAACCAGCTCTTGTTTGGAAACATGCTGAAAGCATCTGCATCTTTCAGCCGTGGTACGTTGTTGGACCTTCCTGAAATAAAAATTGTCTTTCCTCTGACGTATTGGTAAAACAAAAAGGAGACCCGGCACCCTCATGAAGAATATCTCTTTGGTTTTACTGTTAATGCCGCTGAGTGACCTTGCCGTTTGCTTTGTCTTTCATCTCTACAAAGAGACGTCATTGATTTCATTATCCAGAAGCAGGTTTCTTTTGTACCTCTAAAAGCAGTACGTAACAAGGATTATAGTATGTTGCGTTTGATGTCCTTTTATTATCGTTCTTTTTATTTGCATGTCTTAGATTCCGACAGATGTAAGGAATGGATGAACTCATTGCAAGTAGACCACGAGTGTTCATAACAAACAATATAAGCTCAATTATGAGACTCTGTGATATAAGTTGACGGAAAACAAGAGCGGAGTGTGTAGTTATGAAGTTCACTTCACTTCACTTCACTTTATTACCTTAAAGACCCCCCATCAGGGGGTATTACATAAGGGGTGGGTACACATGTGATCAGTTCTTGGGTGCCATAAATATTCAGAGAGAGATATGAGATGCTACATTGTCCATGAAAGTTGATGGGCAGGTGACGGCAGCGATGTTGTGGGAAAGGCCGTTCCAGTCTGAGGCTGCTCGGGGAAAAAATGAGGAAAAAAATGTGACAGTACGGGCGCGTGGGCGTGCCACTTGGAGCGGATGACCAGTGCGTTGAGAAATGCGTGCCGGCGGTATGATGTAAGGCATGGAACCAAGCGGAGAATAATAGAACTTGTGAAACAAGGAAAGCGTGGTGATGCGACGACGGGTAGAGAGGCTAGGCAAGCCTGATTCTGCTTTCAGGGAGGATATGCTGACGTTATATGAATACGAGGAATGAATGAATCTAGTAGCGCGATTTTGAACTGCCTCAAGTGCGTTTATGAGATATACTTGGTGCGGGCTCCAGATTGCGGACGCATATTCCAGCTTTGACCTGATAAGTGATTTGTAGGCGAGTAATTTCACTTGTTGGGGGGCGTGACGGAGGTGACGTTTTAAGAATCCCAATGTTTTGTTTGCAGATGAGATAACATTAGTTACATGCGTGCGCCAGGATAGATCGTTGCACAGAGTGACGCCGAGGTATTTATATGACTCTACGATTTCTACGGACATGTTAGCGATAGCATAAGGGAAGAGAAGGGGATTACGGCGGCGATGAAAGGACACGAGTTTGCATTTATCAATGTTTAGCTTCATAAGCCAGTCGTCACACCATTCTTGTACGTGGTTAAGGTCATCTTGGAGAGATTGTTGATCAGAAATGTTAGTCACAGAGCGATAGATAACACAATCGTCAGCAAACATACGGATATGACCAGACACATGAAGCGGTAAATCGTTAATGTATATTAGGAACAAGAGGGGACCAAGGACGGATCCTTGGGGGACGCCTGATGTGACTGGAAGTGAATGAGAGGACTGGTTGTTAACAAGAACAGACTGAGAGCGATTGTTCAGGAATTCTTTAATCCAACGTAAGATATCAGAGTTTAAATTTAACTGAGAAAGTTTTAGAAGCAAACGTTTATGCGGTACTTTATCGAATGCTTTTGCGAAGTCCAGGAAAATCACGTCAGTCTGTAGGTTAGAATCAAGATTAGCATGCAGATCATGAACGAAAATAGCCAGCTGGGTTTCGCAAGAAAAGCCCTTGCGAAACCCGTGTTGCGACGGGTGAAAAAATTAATAGAGTCTAGGAAATGCATTACTTGGGAGTAGATGACGTGTTCCATGATTTTGCAAGGCACGCTCGTTAAAGAGATGGGACGGTAATTTAGTGGAGAATCTTTGTTACCTGATTTGTAGATTGGAACGACCTTTCCCTTTTTCCAGTCCTCTGGTATGATGCCTGTGGTGAGGGACTGAGTGAACAGTAAGCACAAATACGCTGCGCTCACATACTTAGTATTTTTAAGGAATTTAGAGGTGATTTGATCTACGCCGGCTGATGATGACAGTTTGATATTTTCGATTACAGAAGAAATGCCATCTGCGAAAAAAGTGACGGGGGTCATAGCTGTCACTATGTTAGTAACATACATGGGAAATAACGTGTACGGTTCTTCGGTGAAAACTGATGAAAAAGCAGTGTTAAACATGTTCGCGCACTCCGGATCATTAGCAACTTCACCCGATTCTTTTCTAAGGGAAACAGTGTGTGTCTGCTGAGGGTTTACAATTTGCCAGAACTTCCTGGGGTTGTTGAGTAGGATATTAGGTAGGTCGGTGTGAAAGAAGGAGCGCTTAGCGCATTGGATAGCAGACAGATACGAGTCTTCAGCTGCATAGTATTTGTCCCACGCACAAGGGGTTGTCCTTTGCTTGGCTGCACGGAATAGTCTTTTTTTCTTATTTTCTAGTCTTTTCAGAGTTTTGGTGAACCATGGTTTTTGGCAATTGGCGCGAAAACTGACTTTCGGAATGAATTTATTCACCAGTTCTTCTATCTTACTTTTGAAAATCAACCAATTTTCGTTTATGGATCGGTCATGAAAAGATGACTCAAAAGATCTGAAATACGTGGACAATTCATTATTTATGGCGTCGTAATTTCCTTTATCATAGAGACGGATCGTTTTCTTGTATGTTTGGCGTGCTATCGGAAGAAACTCGAAAACAGCGTGAATAACTCTGTGGTCACTGATTTCGCGGAGGAAAGTAATGGATGATAAGCTGTCCGGTTGACTTGTTAGTATTAGGTCTAGAACGTTTGCAGATTGGTTTGATATGCGTGTTGGTTCTGATACCAATTGAGTGAGATTGAAGTTGAGACATACTTCCATGAATTCCCTCGTTTCTGCGTTACCCACAGTTAGATTTGACGAGCTAGTCCAATCAGCGTTCGGGTAGTTAAAGTCTCCGAAAAGGAGGATGTGCGCGTTGGGGTGTTCTGCGGTAAGTTGACTTAAGATGTTATTGAGCTTAAGGGGAAAGTCGGGACTGTTATGCGGGGGTCTATAGCATACGCCGAGTAGAACCGTTTGAGGAGCTACTCGGCAGATAAGCCATAATATTTCTAGATCAGACATAATGTTGAGAACAGAACATGACAAATGTTGGCTAACGGCGATAAGGACGCCTCCCCCTCGAGTGCCCTTACGATCGTTACGAAAAAGGTTGAAATTCGGTAGATCAGCCAACACCTCAGAGTCTGTGACATCATTAGTCAGCCATGTTTCAGTTAATATCAGTAGATTGCTGGCAGATGACGACACAAGATTGGACACGAGTTCGCGCTTCTGAAGGAAACTACGTATGTTAGTAAAGATTGCAGAAAAAGAAAGATTTGTTCGGGCAGTAGTCTGAGGGTGTTCTTTTACTCGCTGATAGCGGGGTGATCGCTATGCTATTTCTTTCACAGTTTCTGTTGCCTCATCAAAAACATAGCGTTTAGAACCGATGAACAGGGTTTTGTAGCGGAGAGAAAACGCGACAGATTTGGTTTTGGCAAAAGCAACAAGGTGCCTCCGAGCGTTACGAACAGGACGAGAGAAGTCTTCGCCAATGCTGTAATTTGTGCCCTTCAACTTTGGGCCATTTGAAAGGACGAACTCTTTGGTTTTGAAAAAGGCGAAGTTTACAATTATTGGGCGGCACTGGTTAGCTGTATAACGCCCGAGGCGATGTGTACGTTCTATTTCTTTGGGGTCCAAAGTGACGTTGAAGAGATCAAAACAGTGGCGAATGACTTTCTGTTCCGACTGGGCAAATGTTTCTGAGGCAGTGAGATCAGGAATACCATAAAAAATCAAGTTGTTTCGGCGAGAGCGATTCTCGGCATCGTCCAGACGGGCCTCCAGGTCACAGACATGGCGAGCCGTCTGGGCGGTGTCGGCTCGGGTTGTCTCAAGTTCAGTTCGCACAGTTGCAAGGCTTTGGTAATGGCCTTCTAGTTCGGCCATTCGCTTGCTGAGTTCAGACATTGTTTTGTCGGTTGTTTGCAGTTGGAATTTGAGGCCTTGTACCTCAGCAAGTAATTGAGACTGACCGGCAGACAGTTTTTGCAGTTCAATAAGCACGGCATCGTCAGGCCCTGGGTTTGTCTCTACGTCGCCAGACAGCAGCAGTAAAAGACGGACAACATGAACGCATTCAGCACAGACGGCAAGGCAACACTGCGGGCTCGGCAGCTGCACCAAAAAGTAGTTGCTAGATTTCTTAGCAAAAAGACCATACGGTTTACCAACCTGCATGGCGAAGACAAGCGGATTAGTGGCCTGTGTTGTAGCACAGCCACCGAGCCCACAGAGCGCCGCCGGTGGTCGTCGCTGCTTTATAGGTGCGGCGTCTAGACGTGTCGGTGTCGATTGTGCCTTCCATGCTTGGTCGAGGATCCAGTGCTCCAGTGGCGGCGCAGCCAGACGTGATGACTCACTGACGGACGGCAGATAGTAGCCATTCACGCTGTGCCCATGCGAGAGGAGTGCACATCCCGGACTGTCGTCCGAGAGAGCAGTCAGCAGTGTAGGGAACAGCACGTGGGAGATGAACGAAGCAAAAACCTGCATGGCGAAGACAAGCGGATTAGTGGCCTGTGTTGTAGCACAGCCACCGAGCCCACAGAGCGCCGCCGGTGGTCGTCGCTGCTTTATAGGTGCGGCGTCTAGACGTGTCGGTGTCGATTGTGCCTTCCATGCTTGGTCGAGGATCCAGTGCTCCAGTGGCGGCGCAGCCAGACGTGATGACTCACTGACGGACGGCAGATAGTAGCCATTCACGCTGTGCCCATGCGAGAGGAGTGCACATCCCGGACTGTCGTCCGAGAGAGCAGTCAGCAGTGTAGGGAACAGCACGTGGGAGATGAACGAAGCAAAAACCTGCATGGCGAAGACAAGCGGATTAGTGGCCTGTGTTGTAGCACAGCCACCGAGCCCGCGGTGTTTGCCTTGTACAAACGATCCTTTATATCGCAAAGAACGGGAGCCTCTGCAGGGTTTATTTATCGTATTCGTTTTTGTATCTTCATTTTGGTTCAGCTAATCGTCTGTTATGTTGGTTACGTATTCATGGCGAATATCCGAGGGTGAAATAGCATCACGGTCCTTGTGAAGTTTCGGAAGAAACCGTCGACCGCTTAACTAGACACACAAGTGCAGCGTCGCTTGCGTATGCCTCACCTTGAGGCTTGTTAAAAGGCACGTTTATACGAAAATAACGTAGTCAAGGATCAACACAATTCGGCGCAATCCTTCGTTTAATAAGATGACATCATTTCAAGACAGACGTGACGACAAACGCAAACGAGGTGAAGAATATTCGACTGTGAGAGCGTTGGTATGGTCTAAAAACTTACGAAATATTAATACATAAATCGTGCTCTCTCCTTCAATGTTTAATTCCTTATTGACCTTTTCATAGCAGTATTATCCTCGTTTTATTGGAAGACAGTGACTATTAGCAAAAACTAATGCAGAAAAATTCAGAAAAGATTTTTCTTTTTTTCTACGTATAAGAGAAAACAAAAAGTCGGAGCGTGTTTTGGATTGATTTGGAGTTGCGATTTTGTCTCGGGAGTCCCACGAGGTTGCAACCAAGACAGCGATAGGGCCGGCAAAAACGGTCTGCGTCCGGGCACAACCGTAGGTAAACCGCTGAGGACG